>PVJO010020135.1:9427-32782 GCA_004026905.1 Hystrix cristata | reverse complement strand
AAAGTGTAGTTACACTTATTGCAAATAGGGAGGGGTGGGTGAATGGAAGGGAGGGGAGGGGAAGGGGGGAAGAGGGGGGAAAACCAAGATGTATCATGTACAGGTACAAAATAACCATGTTGATTATGATCATTATGTATGCAATGTACCAATACATGTTCTTGGTAAAAAATAATAAAAAAATTAAAAAAAAAATTATTTCCACAGTGCTTTCCTTGGAAGAACTATTTGGATCATGCTTAATAAATAAAAATGTTGTGTTCTTTGAATCTATTTGGTAACTTAATGATGTTAGTTTTAAGCTCATGGTAAGGTAGGTATATTTCTAAGTATATTTACCAAAAACAAGTTAGAAATACATGGGCCACAAGGTTATTTCATGGTAATATAATTTATTCCATGGTAATACAATCATGTCATTTAGTGTCTGAATTTTTGCTATAGGTGAGCATATCACCTGATTTTTTAAATCATTGTTACATAACTTGAATGTCCAATTACATATAGTATAAAATTATTTTCAGTTATGCACCCAGAAATTTGAAGCCATATTTGTTTTGATGAAATGTTTAACATTGAAGACCTCAAAATTAAAAATTATATTAAGTAAGGGATTCTGGATGATTTTCTTCTCTCAGAAATCTTTCAGAAATTATATTTTCTCTTGAATGTACATAAACAAATAAAAAGCATAATGAGCAACACAGCTGCAGTCCTCGTATCTTAACACTAACAAGCGCTAATCACAAATTTTGGTAAATTTTTCTTTGTATATACTATAATAAAAATTATTACCACCTTAAGAGGTGATTGGGATTATATATTTTTAATTCAATGATTTGTCCATATTTTTAGTATTTAAATATTTGCACACATAAAGGCACTGGAACACTTAAAAGTGAAGACAATTCTATTAATTTAGATCTTTTAAAACCTTTTAAAATTAATTTCTAAGTAATATTTTGTTACTATGTAAACTTCAATAAATCCAGCAATTAGAACTTTTATATTTAAGAATTGTCATTTGCAAGAATTGGACACTAAGTGTACAACTATATAAAGAAAGGGGGGAATCTGCTTGTTGTGACAGATAAATGGGAATTAAAATAACTTTCAGACAGAAAAGATGAGATTTAAGGAAGCAGCCAGAAGATAAGGACATACATCATCACTACTGAAAGGAATAGGGACGGGGCGGGGGGCATTGGATGGTGGTAGAGGTAAATTATCAGAAGATGACAAGAGATGATGTATAATACATGAACAGTTTGCTTTATTATGCAGATAAATGTCTCAGGTAATTAAAGTTATCTGGGAGGAGCTTTCTTCCTGGTAAAGATACGTGTGCTTACTAATGAAAACTTCCTTTATAAATGTGAATTTCCTTTACAAAAGTGGAATTTCATACTTTAAGTAGTTGAGGAAGACATAACTTTTTCTGAATTTTTTTTTTTTTTCTCTTTCATGGTGCTGGGGATTTTTCTCTTTTGTGATGCAGGGCCTTGAGCATGCTGGGCAAACCACTGAGCTACATACCCAGCCCATTTTATTTTTTAATTTTGAGACAGGGTCTCACCAAATTGCCTGGGCTGGTCTTGAACTTGCAATCCTCTTGCCTTAGCCTCTTACATAGCCTCTTACATAGAGGCATTTTAGCTCAAAATAATCAGTATGCCAAAGTAACATATTTTGGGGTAAAATGTTTTAAAACACATCACTACTTGGTGGTATCATAACAATATACAGTATTTTGTTTTTGAACATATTTAAACAAGATATAATTTCTCAAAAGCTTTGATCACAAAGGCACATCTATTTGTATTAAGCCATTCACATTCTATTGTGGGGTGGGGTGCAATGGGGGAGAAATACCCAGCCTGTTCACAGCTTCATCAAATTGAAAATTCAGTGCATCTTAATGTTAGTCACTTAGAAATTAAATTGTTGTCTGAAGGCTTCCTTCACCAACAGAACTCAAAGCAATTGTTATTAGGCAGGAAGATAACTGCTCATACCTATCAATTTTCCTTCCTCCACACAAAACTTTGTGCTATTTTCTTGGTTTAACACAACAGCAAAACATTTCTGGAGCATAACCCCTGATGTTACCCCTTTGAGGAGGAGGGTGGAAGATGAGGATGCAAATATTGTCTTATCAGCTTGCCCAGATGCAGGGAATCTCACACTTGGAAGGGACCTTATTTATTGTCTGCTCCCACTTTATTGTCCATTCACTGGATAGCCTAATTGCTCTGCTATATGTCCTCAGAAGATATGGTTCAGCCTGTGTTCTAAATTACCCTTTTAGATTTGGGCACCAGCTACAAAGTTCTTATTTTATTCATACAGGTCTCAGCTACATGGTCCCTTCAAGTTCTGTGCCTCCCACTTCTAGTCTTCAAAAAGAAGGAAATAAAGTGGAGGGACCAGGGTTCCTCAGGTCTACCTCAGAACTTAGGGATAAAAATGGGAAAGAAGCTCATAAACCACAGCAGGCGTGCTGAGTAAAGGCGATGCTGGGGACGGCCAACACTCCCTATGTCTCCCAGTGAAGGTGAGGCCACCTTCCTTCCTTCCTTCCTGCCTGCATGCCTGCCCACCCTCCTTCTTTCCTTCCTGCCTGCATGCCTGCCCACCCTCCTTCTTTTCTTCCTTCCTCCCTTCCTTCCTGCTGACCTGCCTCCCTTCCTTCCTTCCTACCTTCCTTCCTTCCCTCCTTCCCTTCCCTTCGTCCCTCCTTTCTTCTCTCATTCCCTTCTTTCCTCTCTTCTTCCTTTCTTGTTTCCATCAACAAATATTTATTGAACATGCATGTAAGGTGATGTGATACAGAACTGTACCAAGTCACTGCTCATGTAGTCTATATTTAATAGAAATGACAGACAGTGCTAAACAAATAATTTTAGGTAAGCACTACAACGAACACTTAAAGTGCAATGGAGGGGTCGGGGAAGAGTTGTCTCTGAAGAAGTACTTGAGATGCAATCTGAGTCAAATAAGGAGAAAATCTCGTGGAAGAGAGAAGGTAAGCAAGCAAGGTTACTTCTTTCATCTCACTTGGAAGAAGGTACATGAGCTCATTGTACCTGATGGGTTGGTTCATCTATTGCCACTAATAGGAAATCCACAGTTTTGTATCATAGTTCTCACATTCATACTTGGTATAAAAATATTTGGTTCCACCAGGGTAGAAGTTTTTTCAAAAGAGAAAATAAGATTGGAATTCAATTTTAAACTTTGGTTAAAACAATTATTTTAAAATTCTGCTTTAATAGAATATTCTTATTTTTGCCTTTATTCTTTCCTTAAGTATGAATCACTGAAGTGTGAAATTTTAAGATGAGAATAATTTTGTGATCCCTCAACTCACTGAAAACAAACAGCCTAATTTGGTAAGATAAATTGCTTCAATCTCTTTATAGTTGAATTAATCCACAGTTATATCTAATTATCCATATGGGGTGGCTTATATCTGTTATTTTTTAGAACACAATGATAGAGATGTATGAAAATAATACTTCTTTCTTTCTTTTTTTTTTTTTTTTTTAGGTGCTGGGGCTCGAACTCGGGTCCTTATGCTTGCAAGGCAAGCACTTTAACCACTGAGCTAAATCCCCAGCCCCAATAATACTTATTTCTACCTAGCCTCCCAGCACACACTACCAAGAAGGCAAAACTATTTTACTGCTAGATTTTTGTTCTCCTGAAAAAAGGTCTTTATTTAATATTTTTAAATGCCCCTGATAAAAATTCATCACTAAAAATAGCCTTTCATATGTGAAAAAAAAAATTAAACGCATTTTTGTGTCCTTGTCCATGTCTATAATCCCCCAGATGATATTTTTTACAATTATAAAGTTGACTTTTACAATTATATTAGAAAATGCAGCCCAATGTATTTCTTAATAGTATCTGACCAAATTAAAAAGTTCACATTGGTCAACATTTACATGAAGATGTCTTGGGAAAATGTAAACTATACAAATTAGGATTAAGAAATTATATCTCCTTTTGATTCTTATTCCATATTCCATAAGACCAGCTTCCAAGTTATAATGATGTCACACAGGTTGGAGTACAAAAGAAAATGCAATATTGAGTAGAGTAGTAAATAGAGGTCATTATATAAAAATGCTTGTAGATGTTCTTAAACTTAATGCTTTCTTTCACCTTTTTTTTTTATCAAGAACATGTATTGGTACATTGTATACATAATGATCACATTCATCATGGTTAATTTGTACCTATATCTTTGTCCCCCCTTCCCCGCCCTCCCTTCTATTCCCCCACCCTTCCCTATTTACAGCAGGTTTATTTACATTTTTCCTCTTTTTTCTTTTTCCATTTTTTCCTCCTTTTCCTTTCTTTTTTCCTTCCTTCTCTTCTCCTTCTCCCTTTCTAGTTCTCTTCCCTTTTGAATATTATCTTTCTTTTACCTAGTATTTATTATACCTCTTTGTCCGTATTTACACTTATAGTTTCTTACATCAGAGAAACAATTCGATATGTACTCATCAGTGTCTGATATGAAAAAGTGTTCAACATCACTAGTCATTTGAGAGATGCAAATCAAAACAACGCTAAGATTCCATCTCACTCTAGAAAGAACAGCTATTATCAAGAAATCAACCAATAACAAATGCTGGCAGGGCTGCGGGGGAAAAAGGAACCCTCCTCCACTGTTGGTGGGAATGTAGGCTGGTCCCACCATTGTGGAAATCAGTGTGGAGATTCCTCAAAAAACTACAACTAGAGTTTCCATTTGATCCAGCTATTCCTCTGCTTGGTATCACCTTTTTATATTAGTATTTTCTATCATATTAGTCCATATGTTCTGATTTCCTAATGACTTGCTCTCATTTCAAAGAGAGATGGTCAAAAATACTGTTCAGGCCTTGAGTGATTTCTGGATCAAGTAACTGTGTAGCTCGCTTGCAAATTATTATAAATAAGCTAATATTGTGCCTCAGAGTAATGATCACATAAAAATCCCAACTACAGTCAGTCCCCAACCTACAGACCAGTTCTGTTCAGGAAGAATGTTAGTATGCTGGATTCATTCATAAGTCCAACAAAGTGGGTCTTATTTATACACCTTTGACACAAATATACAATGTAAACCATAAAAAAACAAACACACACATGAAAATACAGTTAAGTCCTCAACTTTACTGTACTGCTGTACACTGTTGCACTGTACAGTAAGCACACAGTAGCACAACTCTGACAATGTCCAGCAGACATGTGAGCTGCTAGTTCTGTGATTTGTTCACATCTATGAATGGTCATAATGTGAGGTCTGTTCCTATCTGTGAAAGTTTGCAACTCAATTAATAAGTCGGGGACTTACTGTGTAGTATACTGCACCTATGTAAACATAAAGTTTTCTTTTAGCAACATCTTTTCACAGCTAGGAAAATCTAAGTATAATTTTTGGTTTTTTTGTGGTATTGAAGATAAACTCAGTGTTTTGAGTAATATTTCATTGTTATAATGGCTTACTAATAAAATAACTTATAAAAACAAAAATGTCTTTCAAAATAGCTGGGTGGGCTTGCTGCAGACCCCTGCAGAATGGAGGCACCTCTGCCCTCTGAGTCTCTGTACAGTAATTGCCTTCAAAAGTTGTCCATTCCAGCCAGCAATCCTCAGACTGCTTTTTTACATTAAAAAATCTAAATCATTAGGCTTTTAAAAATTTAACTTAACAAAAGTAACATATGTTCATAGTTCCTTAGGAAAGGGATATATGAGACCTAATGTTAATAATAAAACCTAGTGTTAATTATAAAACCTAGTGTTAATAATAAAATCCACAGCGCTAGACAGAATGCTAGGCTAGGGTGATGGTCATTTCCACAGTGTTATCAACTGTTTTTAGTATATGTGCTGCTGAAGTGAGCGCCAGTGTTATTGACTGAAGGAAAATACACCTCGGTAAAATGTAAGATGTTTTTTCTTCCCAAATCATCACATATCTTGATATGGTTATCACAATTCAGCTTTTAATGTTCATTTCCATGAAGGTACATATTTGTATTTGATTAGGGTTTTTGGTTATTACCAATTTTAGAACTCTTTAAAATGGAAATCTGTTATTTCTAGAAACTATACAGAAAAAAAAACTAGTTTTACTTTAAATCAGCAAATGGTTAAATATTGTCAGAAGGAGAGTATTTGTTTGCTTGAGTTTGCTGGTCCTTGTTATAAGCTTCTTAAAGAAATAGAATCCTTGAGTATAGACTAGGAACTAGTAACAGAATATCTAAATCCAAAAGAAAATAATAAATTAAAAATTAAAATGCTGAATTCTGTCACTACAATTTCCTTTGAGAAAGCACATATCTGTTGCTAAGTTAGAAGTCAGATTAAGACTCAGAGACTTTATTAAATTACAGAGGAAGCTGCTTGGAGAGGTATGGTAATAAGAAAGTATTAGTGTTAGAATTATGTACTCTTATTGAGATTTTATAGAAACGTTATTTAACTACTAGAGCTATTTTTTAAAAACCTTTGCCTTTCACAGTAACTATGCTAAAAAAAACTATATCAAAAAAGTAGGTATAAGTAATATACAGAGTATTTTAAATTTCTTTCATATTACATCTATTGTTCAAATCAGCTGTATTTCTTGTTTTTATATAGATGATAAGAGGAAATAAAAAAGATAATGTCTACATCTACTCTACTCACTGAGGGAGAAAATGAAAACACCAGGGTGAAGTCTTCTTATTAAAAGTTATAAATAATCCAGAAGTTACTTTAACAGAGGGACATGCCAATACTACTAATAATAGTATCAAATTTTTACTAAGTGCTAATTAAATGTGAGTCATTAGTCACTAGTCTAAGCATTTTATGTATTTCTTTATATCTTTTCATAACTCAATAAGGAGATCTAATTAATAGCATTTTATAGATGAGGTAGCTGAAGCATAGAGCAGCTTACTTAAAGCCACACAGCTCATATATAGTGGGGTCAGGATTCAAACCAGGGTGTTGACTGTAGAATGGAATATTTATCTCTTTCTGTTTCAAATGTTTAGTTATAAACTTTATACAAAAACAGGCATTAACTAAGATGAGAATGCATTAACCTCACATTCTAAGTAATTTGGCTTCACAAATAATTTGGCCTATGAATAACTACATTGTCATTGTACAGTAATGGTATTGTGAATAGGAAGTTACGTAGTGATTTTAAGATAAAGTTTAAGATAAGCTGTGGAGATAAGAAATGTACCCTTCTGAGATTGACTGTCCTGTTGCTTCTGACCAAAGACTCTAAGAAATGGTCAATGTGGTGTCATCTTTGCACCCAGTTACCCAGCTCATGACATGTAATAAATCAATTTTGCAGAATCTTCTGGGATGAAGCTACTTGGTCATGACGTATGATCTTTTAAATTATTTATTGCACTGTTTGCAAGTATCTTGTTGAGGATGTTCATTAAAAAAATTGGCCTCTAGTTTTTTCTTTTGTTCTGTTTTGTTTTTGAGCCCTTGTCCAGTTTTGGTATCTGGGAAATGGTAGCTTTCAGGAATGAATTTGGCGGTATTTCTTTTCTTTCAATTTCATGGAAGAGTTTGAGGAGTACTGGCATTAGTTCCTCTCTAAATTCTGAATTGAATCCATTGGATTCTGGGCTTTTCTTAGTTGGTAGGATTTTTAAAAAAATTATTATTACTGCCTCTATTTCATTGCCTGTTGGTCTATTTGAGGTTTTAATATCTTTTTGGTTCTATTTTGGTAATTAATATGTGTCTAGGGATTTATCCACATTTTCTAGATTCTTCAATTTATTGGAATATATGTTTTTAAAAGTTTCGTCTAACCCTCTGGACTTTGGCAATGTCCATTGTAATTTTGTCTTTTTTACTTCTAATTTCATTGATATAAATCTTTTCTTTCCATTTGTTGGCAAGTTTGGCTAAGGATTTATCAATAGTTTTTATCTTTTCAAAGGACCGACTCTTTCACTCATTGATCCTTTGTATTGTTTTAGTCTAATTTATTTAAATTCCACTCTTTTATAATTTTTTTCTTTCCTTATAACAAGTTTTAAGTTTGGATTGCTCTTGCTTTTTCAGGACCTTGAGATATATCATCAGGTTATTTATTTTGGGTTGCTCTTTTATTCTAATGTAGGCACTGACAGCTATAAATTTCCTTCTTAGAACTACTTTCATTGTGCCCCATAGGTTTTGGTTGTTATGCTGCCATTGTCATTTGATTCTAGGCACATTTTTTATTTCTTCTCTGATTTCTTCAATGACTCACTGATTATTCAAGAGTGTGTCAACATCCAAGTATTTGCATAGTTATGTGATTTCATTTGCTGTTGATTCCTAGATTGATTTCATTATGATCTGACAGTATCCAAAATGATTTCAGTCCTTTAGTGTTTATTTCAGCATGCTTTATGGACTAAGATATGGTGTGTTTAGGAAAAAAATCCTATGTGCTGCTGAGAAAAACTGTGTATTGTGTTGGTGTTGTTGTATGAAACATTCTGTAGAAATCTATTAAGCCCATTTGTTCAAGGGCTTAATACTGATAGTTTTTTGTTAATTTTTTTGTCTGGTTGACCTATTTGTGAGAAGAGGGTATTGATGGCCCCTACTACAATAGTATTGGTATCTATCTGTCTTTTTATGTCCATTAACATTTGTTTTATGAAACTGGGTGTGCTGGTGTTTGGTTCATATATATATATTTACAATTTTTTACATCTTCCTGTTGAAATTTTCCTTCACCAGTATGTAGTGAATTTTTTTTGTCTTTTCTGATCAGTTTTGGTTTTAAGTATACTTTGTCTCAAAATAGATAGGTATTCTTCCTTGCTTTGGGGTGCTGGTTGCATGGAGTATTGTTTTCTATCTTTTCACATTCAGTCTATGTGGTTTTGTTTTGTTTTTGGTGGATGAGGTGTGTCTCTTGCAAGCAATACAGAGCTGTGTTTTGTTTTTTGATCCAATCCACTAATCTGTGTCTTTTGATTGGGGAGTTAAGATCATTTATATTGAATGTTATTACTGAAAGGTATTTACTGAATCCTGTTACTGCATTGTTTTCCAGTGCTGATTTCTTTGTTTTTTTCTTTTTGTTTAACTACTCTCTCAGACATGTTCTTTCCTTTGGGTGCTTGGGCCTTGTAGTCTCTGTCTAGGACTACCTTGAGTACTTTCTGTAATGCTGGTGTGGGTGGTCATGAATTTCTTTAAATATTCTTTTTTTGTGGAAATTGTTTATTTTTCCATCAATTTTGAAGATCAATTTTGAGGGATAATTTTGGAGGATATAATAATCTGGTTTGATGGATTTGGTGGGGGTGGCTTAAAAAACTTTAGTCTAAGCTCACCTGGCCTTTAAGGTTTGTGTTGAGAGATCTGCTGTTATTCTGACTGACTTTCCTTTATGTTACTGACTTTTTCTCTAACAGCTTTTAGTATTTTATGTTTGTGCTGAACTCTTGCGGTTTTGTTTTGTTTTTTTCCTTGCTGTGCTATATCTTGAACAGATTCTTTTCTGGTTATGCCTATTTGGGGTTCTATATGCCTCATTTACCGGGGTATGGAATTCTTTCCATAGATTTGGACATTTTTCTGGTGTGATTTCAGTGAATAAAATGTTTTTATACCTTTGATGTTATCTTCTAACCTTTCTTTAACTCCTGCAATTCTTAAGTTGGTTTTTTTATTGAGTCATCTAGCAGCTATTGGATCCAGCTTTCACAGTGTCTTCTTTTAAAGGCGTCACTGAGTATCTGTTATCTTAACGTTGTGTTCAAGTCCTGACAGTCTTCCTCAGACTGGTCATTCCTGCTTCCCATGCTTTCAATTCAGTTTTTCGTATCCAGGATTTCTACTTGATTCCTTTTCACAATTACAAATCCTTTACTTATGTGGTCATTCATATTTTGCATTATCTTCAATTCAATCAACTTTTTGTTTGAGTCCTCTAATCTCCTTGAACATTTTTATTAACTAACTTCTTTATCTGTTTATTTATATCCTCTTTCAGCTCATTGAACATCTTATGTATTTGTTTATTTGCTTATTCTTTGATCATTTCAAATATTTTAACCATTTGGTTTTTAGAGTCTTTGCCTGAAATTTCCTCCACTTCAGTGCCTGTAAGATCAGCTTTGTAGGAGTCTAGAGTTTTGAGAGGCATCTTGTTGCCTTGCTCTCTCATGCTCTATTATTTTTGTTTGAAAGATCAGTTAGGGTAGAAGGTCAGTAGGGTAGAAAACTGTAACTACTGTAGAGATCTCTTTACTTAGTGTATTGCTACCTTTGACTTGATCTTGGCTCTGCTTTTGCTTAGGTATTCATGTCCCTATTCACAGTAATAGGATTGTCCCTAGTCACTGCATCGCAAGGGTAGAACAACTACTGGCTAGATCAAAAATCTACAGAACCAACCCTGTATCAGTCATATCATTTAAAAGTTCTTTTAAAACTTTGACGCTTTTCAGTAACCCAGAAAGATAATGAAATACTACTGATGATGTGAATAGGCTGGTGTGTAGAGGATGAGGACGGAGAAAGGAAGAAGAAAAGAGAGAAAATAATAGTTCAGAAAGAAGGAAAGAAAAAAATAGAGACAGCAACAAATGAAAGAGAGAAAAGGGATAGGACTTCAGTAATATTTTTATATCTGTAATGGAGGGAAGGAGAGGAAGAGGTTTGAGAGGTTATTTGTGAGGGTGGGGAAAAAGAAGAGGGAAGGAAATATAATTGGAAATTTAAGGAAGTTTTAAGAAGTTTAGAAACAATTGATAGGCTGATAGAGAGCTTGTGTTTGAATCCTCCATATACAATTTTGGTAAAGGTTAAACTGACCTGACCATGAATGATACTATATAAAGTAAGGCAATAATTAATTCTTATACCAGATGAAAAGAGAAAAAGGAATAATAAGCCCACACATATGCAAAAACACAGAAGTAAAGCGTCCTCTCAGTCCTGTTTATACTGCAGTCAGAATTTGACCAGAATGCTCTACCCCTCAGTCAAAAAGTAGAGAGACCTTATCTTGTAGCACTTGCGGGAGACCGAGCTGAGTCCTCTGGTTGTGACTGGAGGATGGTTATGTAAACTGGTGCTCGAGCTGGTTTCCCCCAGTGACTTCTCTTGCTCATCAGTGGTAAAGAGGCTGGAACATCCACATGGGCCTCTGAGACTGCTTCTTGCTCCAGAGCTCATCTAGATTTCAGCTTCTGTCTTGTGAGTGTGAGTAGTCAAAAGTTTTTGCCTGTTTCTTTAATTGGACACCTTCAGTTGTATTAGGGTCGGGGAATACAAGACTGGTTGAGTGCAAAGTCTTCCACTCCAGAGGGGCTTCCTTGATCTGTTTCCTTCCCTCCATGATATTCCCTGTGGCTGTTTACATCTGCTCTTTCTACGCATCTCTAAGTAAGCACAATGTACACTTTCTGACCATACCACTCCCTCTGGCTTTCCACTTGCACCAAACTCTCTGACCATACTTTACAGAGTCTTTATACAGCCCATGAATTCAGTGGTGTTTAGGGCTTGGCAGAGGAGGGCCATTCTGGTTGGAAATTAAGTAGCATTTGGGGAATGGAGAGAGCTCGCCTGGGAGCAGAGCACAGAAGCTTTTGATGGGCTGTGCAGGGGATCCTGCCCGGGCACTGGGCTCCATGGCATTTGGGGAATATGCAGGCTACCATACAGGCATAGACCTTGGCAGCATTGGCAGCGGGGACGGGCAGTGGGAGAATGCCTACTGCAGTGTCTTTTTTGTGTCTGATCAGACCAGTCATCACTACTGCACCCTTGAACCCTCCTGTGACTCACTATTCCACGATTCCTTCAATGCCTGGTTTTGGGTCCCCAGCCAGGTCTGTACCCTTGCTCCTTTCTGTCCCCTGGCTCACCGGTCCTCGCTTAGTCACTGCTCTCTGAGTGGTTCTGTGGCTTGCGCTTTCCTTAGTGCTGGTCCGAGGAGGCCGTCTCCTGTGACTATGTCACTTGCTGGGTTTTGTCTCCCAGTGTGAAGAGAGTTAGATTTGGACCACAGCAGCTGCTGCTGCACTCAGCATCTCTCTTCAGGAGCTTAGATCCTTTCCCAAGATGGCATGTTTGCTGGACTTGAGCTGTGAGCAGTGACAGGAGATCGAGAGGCGGCTCTGCTTTCTTTTCTAAATATCCGTGATATCAGAATTCACCTGATGGGCTTCTCCTTCAAGTTACCTTCCTGTGTCTGGGCTTTTGTTTGTTCCCCATCTCTGAGTACTGTGGACCTCAGCATCTTTTGAGCACTGCTGCTTCTAGCTGCCATCTCTTCCCCTCAAAATCTTCAATTTGTGTATGCTGATCTTAAAACCAGCTATCCTGCTAAATAATCTTACTGATCCTAATTGTTTTTTAATTTTCTTGAATTTTTATAGATAATCATTATCCAGTTGTTTTAGTTTCTACTTTTACTACCCCTTATGGTTTTAAAAAAAGAAGGCCTATCTTAGTTCTACTTTGCAGAATTTATTGGGATAATTTATCGTGGTATAATACATTGTTTCTTGAATATTTATAAAGAATATTTTCTAAGTTTATTGAGCATAACACCTACCCTTGAATCAGCTTGTTAATTTAATTACTTACATCTTAATATTCCTACATTTTTCTAATTAGATCTGTAAATTTCTGACAGTAGTAGTTAAATCCTCCAATTATTTTTATAATTTGTAAACTTTTTCCTGTTTTCTCAACAATTTTGCTTTATAGATTCCAATGCTACATTGTCTAAAGATATTCTAACAGTTATATCTTCTTGATTAATTTTATATGCCTTTTATCACTGTTATAGTGTACAGCTAAATTAATTTTCACAGACTGAACTTATTCCTTAAGACCTACTCCAAACCTTTACTGTTCTTTCCCCCACTTAAGGATAGCTACTATCCTGACTTCCAACAGCACAGTCTAGTTTTGTGTCTAATTTTGATCTTTATATCACTTGATTCCTGTGGTTTGTACTCTTTTGTGCCTGGTTTCTTTAGTCAACATTATAAGATTCATTTATCTTATTGTGATGCCCTCACTTCCTCTGTGGGCTACCTTAATGGGACTTTAAAACTGCCAGCAATGCCAGGGGTCTGGGTTCAATTCCCAGTACCACAGAAACAAACAAAACTGCAAGCCAGCTGGAGAAACCATGCTGGCAATTGTCCCAGAGACACATCCAAGAATAGGGGAAACAGACTAATCACATGGGTTACATCGTTTACTTCTGTCCTGAATTATCCTTATCTTCCATGCCAGCGTTCTCTCTATACACCCTAATCCTTCTGTTTAATGCTCTTAGTTTTCCTTAAAAATCTTGGCTTTCCTTCATTACCTGTTCGTTGGGATGGTGAAGAACTAGGTGATTAAATAGCTAGCATAGATTTTTCTCTGCAGTCTATAGGCTTTATGGAATGAGCAACATGGACAACACAAAAACCCCACCAAGAGCAAGGATCTACTCTAAGGTGAATCATGGGATATTTCAGGCTGAAGTGGCCCTATCTTCTCTTTTTTTCTTTCTCCCTTGTCTGATATTAAAGTCCAAAACTGCCTCAGTAGCAGCTCTTTTCTCTCTGATCCCATTCCCTATATCACTGCATATGTAGTTATTTAATTATATCCCAAGCTTTGAGCTTCTCCAGTATTCTTATGGGAAGAGTAATTCTCCCTTGAGTCTGTTTTAGTTGTAAGATCTTCTACTCCAGTGCTACCATCATTCTGATTGCATCTGTTTTGTAAAAATCATCAAATTTCTGGCTTGTTGGGTGCTGCCTTGCCTTGTTTTCCAGCAGATTTGTGAATTTATTCTTTTAAAAAGTGTTATTAGTTTATTTTTATATAGATAAATACAAAGGAGTAAAAGAGAAGAATAGTATCTAATCTCACTACCCAGGAATCCCTACCAAAAGTTTTCCTTTTTAATATAATTTTTATTATAAAGGAATGAAGTATTCATAAACAAAATTTATGTAATATATATGTAGAGAAAGAAAAAATTGCTGCAGTGTTACTCCAATACAACCATGCTTAATGTTTCTTCTAGTCTTTTCTTTCTGTTCTATATATTTTTTGTTTACCTAGTTATTACTGATATATTCTATAAATTTGTATATTATGCTTTTTTCACTTGACACTGAGTCTAAACATTTTCCAGTATTGTGGATAGCCTTTACAGTGTGGATAGTTATTGTAAAACCTGCAGGATATCTCACTGTATGAATATTCCAATACCTCTTATCCACTGCTTGTTGATGGGCAGGAGTACCACTCACTTCCCAGTGAACACGTCTCACTTCCAGGCAGCCTGGGTACAGGTTCACTCTGAAATGAGAAATTAACGCCTTTGTATATTTTCTTTCTTTCTTCCTTTCTTTCTTTCTTCACAAAAAATTATGCTTTTAAATTAGTATGTGTGCTTGCATCTAAATTCTGAAAGAACAAGAGGGTCTATAGTGAAAACTTCTTCTGCCCCCATTCCCAGCCACTTGAATTTCTCCCTCAGATCCAACTACTGTCACTCATTTCTTGAACAGTCTTTCAAATATATACAGACATAGGCATATTTGAATATGAATATATATGAATGTATATATGCACACAAACAACAAATAGTAACAGACTATACCTTCCTCTATAATTTCCTTTATCTACTTAATAATTTTTCCATATCAAACATATAAGTACATATGAATGATAATGGTGATGATTAAAAATAAAAAGCAGAAGAAGAGAAAAAAAATTCATTTTTTTACTGAGTCCTGACTCTACTAGAAAGTTAAATTGCTACATTGAAAAGCAGGTGCATTTTCAATTCGAACTCAACTTACTACTCCCACACGCTATTCTCATTAATAATGGATTTCTCAGTACAATCCCAGGAGGTGTCACTACTGCTATCCATATTTTACAAATGAGGAAACTGAGATACGGTGTGATTAAGAGACTTGCCCAAGGGTACAATGCTAATAAATAATGGTGTGAGAGACTCCGATACAGGCAGCCCGGTTGTAAGGCTGCTTTCAGCTTCTTCATCCTGCCTCTTGTGTAGCCTTGTGCAGCCATCACTACCAAGCATCTTCAAAACATGTTCCTCTTCTACAGCTGAAATTCTGTTACCACGAGACACTGACTTATGCCCTTTTCCTCATAGTTCCTGGCAGCCATCATTCTGTCTTCATGAATTTGGCTACTCTACTCATTTCATATAAGGGGAGTTGCATAATATTTGTTTTTTTGCATTGGCTTATTTCACTTAGCACAATGTCTCCGAGGTTCACCCATTTTATAGCATGGGTCAGACCTGCCTTCTCTTTTACAGCTAAATAATGCTTCCTTGTATGAATGTGTCTCATTTTATTTATCCAGTCATCCATATTTGGACTGCCTCCACTTTGGGCTGTTATGAATAATACTGTTACAAATATGAGTATACAAATATCTGTTTGAGTCCTTGCCTTCATTCATTTGGAATATGTATCCAAAAGCGGAATTTTTAGATCATACATTAGTTTTCTGTTTAATTTTGTGAGGAATTACCATATCATTTTCCACAGAACTGCAACATTTTACATTCCCACCAGCAATGCAAAGGGGCTCAATATTTTCCATATCCTTACCAACGGTGGTTATTCTTTTTTATTTTTTTTTTGTTTGTTTTGGATAATAGCCATCCTAATGGGTGTGAACTGATAGATTTATTTTCAATGTATAAAATCTGTCACTATTTATTTATTTAGCTTTTGTTGAAAAGGTCTTTGGCTCCCTAAGTTTATACAAACAATTTCCAAATTTTACTTATATTTGCCATTTACTTAGTACATTTAAGGCTTTGGCTCATCTGAAATTTATTTTTATTTTATTTGAGGTAGGGAGCTTATGGCCTTCTAGGCTGACAGCCAGTGATGCTGGTGTTGTTCCTGCAAGCTTCCACGTTTCTTCTTTCAACCTCTTCTGTGGCTTTTTTCTTCATCCAGGACTGATAATAAACACTTCATTCATTAGCTTGCTTACCAGTACTTTCTAATTAGGCTCCTTTTCTTTCAGTAAAAGTGAGAATAAATCACTCATAATATAAAATGTACATGTTTCTTACTCGTAATGTTTTATACGACAAAAGAAAATTTTATGGCATAGAATTTTAATTACATTTATGTTTATGATTCTTGATTCAATCTCTGTTTCCCTATCTGTGGCTATTCAGTTTGGGGTTTATTTAGCACCATATTGAAGGGAAATGAGTGTCACTACAGGGATTAAACAGCATCAAACCTACAATTTATTATGGCTAAGTCAGGATCACCTTTCTGTAGAGCCCTTAGTTACATACAGATCAGAATTTTGACAACATATAAAAATAATGGTTTTGTCCACTTCAGGAACTAATGGTTATTACCTTATGATAAGGATATATTATTTTTGGCATAAGAGAACATGAATATTGAAAGTACTGTTTCTCAGAAGTGCATAACTAAATCATACATTCTTTCTATGATCTAATTTTTTTAATTAAAATTAAGTTTAAACAAGAAATTTTAAACTAATTAGCATGGCAGATGACCTGTCCCATGAGTCACTGGAGTTGAGGCTTGGATGTTGGGATCAGGGGAAGACTGGCAGGACATGAAGCTGGAGAGGTAAATTCGAATAATCTTTTTTAAATGCCTCGTCATGACTAGGAGTTAAAGAATCACTGAAAGTTTTTGAACAGGAAAGTGATATCAGATCAATTTTGGGCAAGAAATCTGGCAATAGTTTTTTTTTTTTAAAAAAAAATTAGATTAATGGCAAAAGAAACCAAGAACAGAAAGCCCAAGCCAGTAAAAATTTCAGTGGTTCTACTGATGGGTAATGATGATCCAAACTAGAGCCGGGGCAACAGGAAGGAGACTGGATTCCAGAGATACACATTTGGTACATTTTGATAAGGTCTGGTTGTCCTCATCGTCCACAAGGCAGTTGGAAATGAATCAACCAGTAAAAGGAGTTCTGAGATGGAGCTTTGGGTTCAGAAGTCATCAGCAAGAGGTGGCAGTCTGAGCCTGAGAGGTAACGGTATTATCAGGGACTGAGAGTATCAAGAGATGTCCGAGAAGGAAATTTAGGGAGGAAAGTGAACAAAACAAGATTTGACGAGGGACCCTCTTTGGAAAAGATAGCAGCGCTTGTCTCTTTTTAGATTTACCCTTTTCCCTTTGTATCCCAGTTATGAGAAGGAATTAAGATTTGACCTTTCTGAACTTCCAAGTTTCCTGTTTTACCTCCATCTCAAGACTAGACACTAATTTTCTTATAGAACCAAATACTGGGCCTGGTCTCTCCAAGGGCTTTTGCTGTGGAGCCCCAAATCCACACTTGTGCAGCAAGGTAAAGAAGGCCACACTTTAGGAAATGATAAGAAAGTTGAGTCTGCATGGTTATTATTGACACTGCAGTTTCTCCCTTGGTTCCTATTATTGAAGAGTAGCATTAGAAACTATGATCTAGGTGCTCAGCATGCTTGTTTGCAAGAGGTTTCCATCACCTCTATGCCCTCCCAGTGAACAGATGTAGGAAGTATATGTACTTACACTAACCCATGTACCCAGGTGTATCTATAGTTTTATCTTTGCCTATACCATGTCTACATTAAGCTAACCATGAGTTCAGACTGATGCCTTTAATCCAGTAAAACATGGTTCATTCTACTTTTTTCCCCTTGCTTGTTTGTAATCTCCCTCTTCAGTAGCAAGAAACTTGGCTCCCACCACCTGCCATCAACTTGGTTGGGTTTTTGGTTTTTGTTTTTTGGGTTTTTTTTGTTCATCTACTGGTGATGTAAAACTGTTTCAGAATTGTTAACCCGTACCCTGTAAGAAGCAGCTTTATCAATAAAAGTTTACATATTGTTCTGCTTATCTTTAATTTTATGTTTTCCAGTCAAAATACCATTTTCCAAAGTTAGTTAGCTCCTTTCCCATTACCCCTTCAGAGAAGGATGTCATACATCTGTAATATAATTATTTTGTCACAGTCTAAGTTCCCATCTTGGGTATCCTTTGACTTCTTGGCCAAGTTATAAAACTTGTATACATTGAGTTTCACTCTGTGCTGTAAAGTTTTATGCATTTGCCAAGTGCAGAGTGTCCTGTATTCATCACAATAGTACCATACTTGGTGGTCCCACCACCCTTACAAAGCCCTCTCTTCACACTCTTTGAGAGTTCCCAAGGGATCCATTTCAGACTGATATCTACTTGATCTTTGGTTGAAAAAAACCTAGGCTGTGAATTACTTCATTTCAGGCATTGGTTCTCAATCCTTGCTGCACACTAGAAATCTTTTTAAAACCTTTTTAAAACTTCTGCCTGATCCTACCTCTGGATCCTGATGTAACTCGTCCCCTCTGGTTTAATTGATTTAGGGTGTTTATCTGGGCAGGAAGACTTTGTAAACTCCCCAGATGCTCACAGTGTTAAGCCAAGGTTTAGAACCACTGATCTGGGGCTCTTCTGTGTCTCCTTTGGGTTTAGATGCCTTTTGGTAAAAACACAAATGATCAATTGCTGCATATGCATCACTTTGGGAGACCTTAAGAATTATCATATAAGTTTTCTGAGTAGGTAATATAGCAAGGATAGATTTCACACCTTATACTGAAAACATTATTTTTTACTCTGAGCTCAAAATGAACCTCAGTTTCTCCTGACGAGGATGAATTTAATTTTGACAAGTCAAAGTGATTTAATTACTTCTAATTTAAAACTCATTTCTTTAGGGATTGAATTCAGCTTTGCCCTTTCTCCGCCTTCACATTTTCCCCGTGACAATCTACTTTTGAGTCCAGGTGATCTTAAATGGCCCAGGTATTAGTGGAGGCATACTGAAGGAAGCTTTTCTGCTGTTGTATTAGTTACCTTTCTAAAGCCAATGGTTTGCAAGAGAGCAGACTTAATACAGGACATTTCCTCATTACAAATTCACACACACGAGCCACATGCAGGAAGAGTATAGAACATCTGTCTATGCACTGGAGACCCAAAAGATCCAATCAAGGGCTGGGATCCCACAGCATTGTCTCATGTAAGTCCACGCCTGCACTAAAAGGCTGAAGAAATCTATATTGGAGCCAGGATACGACACTCACAGCAGAGATGAAGACCAGAGCTCCCCCAAAGCAAACAGCCGTCAACAACAGCAAGGCCCCGAGCTCCTTCTGCCATGAGAACAGCTGAGTTCCCTTCTGGAAAACCAGCCTCAACAGAGCATCTCCTGGGAAACAGCCAGCCACTATCTTCTGCTCCTGTTCTCCTTTATGCTGTGTTGACAGCAATCCTCAGGTGGATCCTTTATGCCCAGAACCACACCAACTCAGTCCAGCTGGGCGTTCCTGCTCAAGTTGACCACCATAAATCCACCACAGCTGTTGTTTCCTGTTTTCTGTTTGACCATCCTGGAAAGTATCGGGTGATTTGCTATGCAGGCACCTGGTCATGGTCCAGGTCGGGCTGGCCATCATCTTTACACTTTTGGGTGCTGTGGATCTTCTGAGATTCAGCTGCTTTCTCCATCTAGCCTGTGGTTTATGTTCATTTCCCAAGTATCTGTTATAGGGTCCCCCAGCTGTAGGCTTTGGTGACTCTTTAGTATGCTATTCCTATGTCCTTCTCCTGGTGACATGGGAACCTTAGAGAATTTCTCCATACTCCTTGGTAGCTGAGGTAGACTACTAGGTCTGTCTTAGGCCTGTTTTACTCCTAGATCTGCCCTGCAACCATTTCTGCTTTATTCTAACTGCCCCCTCCCAGAATTTGCAGAAAAAGGCAGGGCTAATTTGCAGAAAAATCCTGTTTGGGAATCCCTAAGCCCTTCTGAGATTTCCTTTACATTAGCCAGTACTTCAATCCCCAAGAGGGGCTGTCAGAGCTCTCTTTCTCCTCTCCCAGTTTTTGCCCATAGTGGAAAGAAGACGTAACAGGAAAACTGAATCACATTGTTAGACTTTCATCATGAATTCTATACTTACTATCATCTAGCTTTGCTAATATGCAGTGTGAAGATTTTAGAATTAAAAACCCAAAAATACAACACTTTTCTCTCTCAAGAATCTGACTCTTTTCCAGTAATGGACTAGATTTTCAGTCTGTCATTTCTGTATGCCTCCTCCTATGTTGTGGGCTATTACCTGCATTTTATGCAGAGCAGTGAAAGGCACTGACTTACGTGGCACAAGAAGAAAAACATGGCAAAGAAAAATTTCTATTGATGTCAGAAATACCCCTTTATCATCATATGAAGGCGTGATATGGAACTAATACTCCAAATGAATTTTAATTTGTAATAGGATGGATTTGGAAGGCAAACTGATATCCATGCAAGTGTTAACAATAAAACCAGTGAGCTATATCTGTATTTAGAGAGTCAGATCTTTCCTCACATGTAATAGAAAAAGCTGAACATACATTGGATGCTTAGATAGAAGCTTCAGATCACACACAACCATGACCTCAGGAAGCAGAAACAAAACTATCAATATCTATTTTGTGTATACACACACACACACACACACACACACACACACACACACATATATATATATATATATATATATATATATATACCAAAGAAATTTCACTGCTAAAGTGACAGATGGGGATAACTGTCCAGGGGGATATTAGTCAATGTTTTAATGAGATTAAAAAAAAAAAAAAAGAATCAAAGCAATTGAATACAAATCCACTGCAAACCCACACTGTTAACTCTGGGTTCAGATTCAAAAGATGAATAACCACACTTTGTTTTTTGTTTTATATTCAGCTGGAAAGGCAGCTAACGATGCAGAATGAAATGAGGGAAAAACAAATGGCTATGCAGATTGCTTGGTCTCGGGAATTCCTCAAATATTTTGGAACTTTTTTTGGCATTGCAACCTTCTCTTTAACAGCTGGGTATGTCTGCTATTTACCTTATGATTTTCTTAAATAATTTATTTATTTTGGTCTTTAATCATTAAGTTAGCTAAGAGAAGACTTTGGTCGAAATCATGTATATGTAAACAAAGAAACATCTTGTAGATTAGTTATTGAGGGTTAACTCTGTAAAATCAGGGTGGGTAGTAGTTCATTTTGTCTTTAGTTCCTTAGATTTCTTCCATCTTCTTTTCTACTTTATAAAGAGAGAGGCCTCCATGGGGTTATCCCTACAGTCCCTAAATGATAGCTTTCAATCCTTATCCATTTTAAAAAGAGAAATTTGAGCCTCAAAGTCAAATAAAAATAAACAACTCATAGGCCTTCCCATGAGAACCGCAGAATCTACCCAATCCTATTGGGTAAGGAAATCTTACTTCCATAGGAAACTCAAATGAAGTAATTTCCAAAATCAGTGACATTCTTTGAAAAAGCAGTCTTTTTTGTGTGTTTAAGTGTACATATGTGTATTTAGAGATTATTCTGTGATAGTAGATCTTCTTTATTTTTGAAACAGAGCAATAAAACGAAAGAAGCCAGCCCTCTTCATTCCTATAGTTCCATTAAGCTTTATCTTCGCCTACCAGTATGATTTGGGCTATGGAACTCTTCTACAAAGAATGAAAGGTATGTCTTTGATAAACAAGAGTCCCTATTTCCTGATTCATTTTCTGGTTCAAGAATCCTCCCTTTATAATCCTTGACTTAGGCAGATTCCAACAAAATCCTTTCTCCATCTTCCAATGTCCAACATTTCTCCTCTTTCACACAGTGGTATCTGGAGTCAGCTTTTAGGACCTCACAAGAACTGATTGTTAAATTTTCAGGAATTTTGTAAACAATGCATGTTAAACACAGTCATTTAATTTATTAAAAATTAACAGACTTATAATTACATAAGTTATAATAAGTAACATTAAATATATTTTTAAAACAAAGATAACAAATACTCAGAATTCATCTGTTTCTAATTATTTTATCATAATACGTACTCTTAGATTATTTCCATCAATTGTATCTGTATGATAGGCAGGCAGCTACAGTATACAGACACAACAAAATACAGCTACAACTTTGAGTCCAATGACATCCCATTATCATGGTGGGAGTTTTTAAACCATGGAAATCTGCAAATGCCAAATCAAGGCTGGATTTCTTATTTTGTTAATTGTCTAGACCAGAGATTGGCAAATTATGGCCTATGGGCTAGTTAGCTGTTTTTGAAAATAATTACATCCATTCCCAATTATTTATGTACTGTCTATGGCTGCTTCCCTATGACCATGACAGAACTGAGTCACTGAAATGTAGATACAGGACACTATAAGCCTCGAATATGTACTCTCCTGCCCTTTAAGAATATTTGCTACCCCACAGTCTCAACTTAAGAGACTGATGTAAAAAATGCTAATAGTAAATATTAAAAGTATGCTGCATCTGTAGCTATTATAATTGTGAATAGCTTAAAATTTTGAGGAAAATTTTTATAATATTTAAAACTATCATCTGATTTGACTAAGGAGTTGTTCAGATCATTTTCAAATGAATGAAGTTCAAATGTGTGTCATCATCGTTTCACTTTTTTCATATTTCTTAGTGTAGTGAAAACATGAACCATCATTTATGTTGGAACAATTTTCTCTCACCAGCTGCCGCTGATGAGAGTTCAGCAAAAATCCTTGAAAGAATTCAGTAAGAAACAAATGGCTACATGGAATTTACGACTGAGTAGTAGACATTTTATTATGTGCTATGTATTTTATACAAGTGAAATTTATAATAAATTTATATGCTTTTATTTTTCTGGTGAGCTGGCTGTTAAATATTCACCAGGATACCATTATTCTCACAGGATACTGGCTCTTACTGCCCTGGAAGATGGTGCTGCTGTCACAAAAGCCATTCCTGTCCCAGGGAGATAAGGTGGCCCATTAGTCTAGGATGTCCATGTCTTCCAAATTCCCAGCACTTCTCTGACAGCTACACTCTCAAAAAGATCTTAATGGCCCTTCTTCTTAAACCTTTAACCCAGAATGCACTGAAAACAGTGGCTTACCAAACTTCATTTTTACAACTTTGACCTTTCCTGGACCATGAGTCTATCATTTATTCTATTGTACTGGCCCAGTATGGGAAAGGAAGAGTTGCAGACTGCTCTGCAAGTATTGGCTTTAAGGAGAACATTTCATGAGCCGGGCGTGGTGGCGCACATCTGCAATCCCAGTACTCAGGAGGCTGAGGCAGGAGGATCACCATGAGTTTGAGGCCAGCCTGGGCTACATAGTGAGATCAAGGCCAGCCTGAACTACATAAGGAGACCCTGTTTGAAAAACCAAACAAGCAAACAAAAAAAAAAACCAAAAAAAAAAAAAAAAAA
>PVJO010020134.1:0-31243 GCA_004026905.1 Hystrix cristata | reverse complement strand
GGGTATCTTCCCAGAAGAATTAAAATCGTCATACCACAAGGACGTATGCACCACCATGTTCATAGCAACACAATTTGTAATAGCTAAGTCTTGGAAACAACCTAAATGCCCAACAACCAACAAATGGCTAAAGAAGACGTGGTTTTTCTACACAATGGAGTACTACACTGCCATAAGAAAGGATAAACTAGAGTCATTCATATATAAATGGATGTTCCTTGAGAACATACTTTTAAGTGAAATAAATCAGACACTCATGAGCACACATCAAATTGTTTCTCTGATATAAGAGACCACAACTGTAAATAAGGACAAAGAGGTGTAATAGATATTATATAAAAGGAAGATGGTGTGCAGAGGAGAGGAGTGCTAGAAAGAAAGAAGGGGAAAAGCAGAAAGGCAACAGGGGAAAGAGAGGGGAAAGGGAAAATATGGAAAATGATGAATGAACCTGCTATAAATAGGGAGGGAGGACAGGGGAGGGGCGGGGGAGAGGGGGAGAACCAAGATGCACCATGTATAGGTACAGAATAAATGTAATGAATGTGACCATTGTATGTAGAATGTACCAATACATGCTCTTGGTTTAAAATTAAAAAAAAAAAGAAAAAAAAACGACTTCTCGAAAAGATCTCTCTGTTTAAGAATGTCATCAGAAGGGCTCTTAGCAGGATTCACACAGTTCACATTTCAGAGCTGCTCGTTTTCAGGAGGTCAAAAGGGAAGAACTACAAAGGAATTTTTATTTTCAGTTTTATTTATTCTATTTAATTTCTAAAAGTTCAATGCTATAAAAGTATTTTACCACCTGAATGTCCTTTGCTCCTCCTTAATGAAATACAAAATAATCTTACTTTGGTTTTACTGAAATTGTTCTATATCCCTATTAAAGATCCAAACTATCTTTTAGTACTTTATAAAGCATTTTAATAAATAAATAACATTTTACTTCTACAAATATTTGATTAGGTTCCCTACAACACTTTTCAAATCAGTATTAAATCTATGCTTCCTAATAAAACATCTTACTATATATGTCTTACTATATATGCAATGCTGGAGATGACATTAGAATAATCAAAGTTAAATAATGAATCCTGTTATTTTAAGAAGTTGGTTTAAGAACCAATCAGTAAGGATCAGTTTCCTACAGGGCACCACACTGTGCCATAAATGTATAAGCATGTTTCTATTTGCACAGGACAAAGTCTTTAGAATTTACAAACTCTAAAATACACAGAACTACTTAGAGTTGGCAAAGCAAAAACAGAAGACTAGCTGGGATAATCCAGGTGAATAAAATAAACTCTTGGCGTTCATGCTTTGTTTATATTTACAGGGAGACCCTGGAACTAAATTGAAATGTATGTTACTGAATTGAACAACAATTCTGAAACACTGAATATAATTAACAACTGTATCGTAAGTGCAAGAGCTACATGTCTTTATGCATCAGTCTGAATACGTTAGACAAGGAGACTGAATAAATTATTTTTTTCCAAGAGGCTTCTTATGACCAGAAAGGATTATTAATAGTCTGATGCATTTAAGTACACAGTACACAGAGTACTTTGTACAGAGTACTGTTTCCCAAAGTAGTGACATAAAGAACACTTTGATCAAACAAGTCAGAGACAAGTTTTTGGTGATACATCCTGAACACTGAAACAGAGGCCACCTGGACAACAGGTTTCAGATCTTTTCCACCACTGTGCCAATACTCATTTAGTAGACTCCTCCATCACGAAATCTAACAACTGTACCTGTCCACTTACAGGTACTATGCTGTATGGGTGATTCTGCATTATTTTTCTACTGTTATTCTCACACTCATAGTCTCTTCATCCACCAGTTTTCCAATCCTCGCAGAGAAGTGTCACCATTCAGCAAGAAGCAAATATTTTGGTAAGGAAGTCTGTATTCAAGTCGGATAGCCCAAGCAAAATTCTGAGAGCTGCTGAAGGAAGAATTCTAGGATAACTGTGTAGCGGAAATTAGTTCCACATATCTTATCAGAATGCTAAAGACCGAGTTGCTAAATAATGTTGTTTCTGTTGATCAGAAGAAAAATTGAGCTAGAAAGAAGAGAATTGACCAGGAACCATAATTTGAATCTGCTCTATGCTTACAGATCAAAGAAGGAAATACAGTAGGTATGGATGGAAGAGTAAACTGAAAATCCATTCACTCAGAAGATTTCTTTACAAATACTCAAGGAAGATTTCTTCACTTGAGCAAGAATAAAAGGGAGAGTGAAATGAGAAAAAGGGGAAAATGAAATGCTGCAAAGCAACAAAGGAAACTGATAACCCAATAGAATGCAGGAAGAGTCACACACTAAGAAGCTAGGATACAATGTCAGAGTACACTAGGAACAAAATATAATATTTTTCAAATGGCCCAAAACAAAGCAGAAAGAGAAATTAATACTCAAAATAAAGGTTAAAAAAAAAACCAGAAAATCAAACCAATGACAGAATAGTTATCCCAATGCAATAGGGAAAAGGAAACTATACTAAAAATTTTAGCAGAGTCTAATGACAAGCACACTCTACCAGGCAAAAAGTAGAAGGCTGAGATTGGAGGAGAGACCTCCTTCTCCTTCCTGATGTGGCTTGCAGTATTGAAGCATTAAGACTACGTGAATGTCCTAGCTTCTTGCTTCTCCCCAGTGAAGCAGGCTT
Source organism: Hystrix cristata (assembly GCA_004026905.1). NCBI lineage: Eukaryota > Metazoa > Chordata > Mammalia > Rodentia > Hystricidae > Hystrix > Hystrix cristata. The sequence continues at coordinate 28,559 of PVJO010020134.1, read as the reverse complement.
GGGAAGCCGGTGTTAATCCATGAACTCAAAAAGGCTACATTCTCTCTTGCATGCAAGATGAGAGACAGGACCAGACTCCACACTGAATTGGGAATTTGTTGAAAGGGGAAGTGAATTCATTTCAGAATAGTATTATAATCTAAAAGCTTGTGTGAGGGAACCCAGGGAAATAACAAGGATTCAAATGCAGGAACTAGAACAATGATTAAGTAGCCAAATTGAGCTAGGGGATGCAGCTTCATTTCTGGACTTTAGTTAACAGTCAGAGAAGTCTTAGGGACTGTACTGAGCCATGGATCTGATTTGTTACATTTGTGATTTTAGGTCTTTTTGTCTTGTACACAGTACCATAGAGATTTTGCATTTTAAGATCTCAGAATCTTATGGTGGCTTTGTCCAGACATCTGTTGTGTAGAAGATTCCAGACAGGAGGTACAGGCTGCAGTGTGAAAATCATAAATACAAAACACATGGGTGTGACCTGCCTTAGACAATATCAAAGGCCACAACAAAAACATGCAGGATCTAGAAGAAATGTGAGTCTCAGCAAAGGTGCTGGAGACAGTGTGACCTCACACATGTTGGACCCACAGGAACCAATGAGCATGAACTAGTTGCGCAGGTTTTGCATGCAAATAAAAACACGGATGTCTTTAACTAAATTCCAAGTGGCCTCAGGCTGGAGATTGCTGCAGGTTGGACTCAGAAGTCACAGATACTGTTTGGGACTGTAAGCTTGATAGTACTGCTTGACCTGAAGTTACATGCCAAACCAAGAGAGGGGTAGATATTCTAGGTATAAGAAAAATACTTTATAAATTTCTAAATGACAGAAATATTTGTATAACTCAGCTTATTTCTGCATGTACTATGAAGCACAAATGAAATTCTAGGTTGGAAATGTGAATGGTGGATTTAGGGAGGTTGGGACTTCCTGCATAATCGAGTTAGAAGCACATTATAATACAGGGGGGAAAAAAGTACCACAGTTCCTATTATAAAATAGAAATAACTGCTAAAATAATCATACAAAGGTAGAAGCAATAAACAAACTATTCTCACCTGCAAATATACACACAAAATCTTAAGTGAAATATTAAATGAAGACATGTGAAATATATATAGATATAACATATAAATAGGTAGAGATATAAAAGATGGTCACATATATCTAATCCCATAATGCAAAGAAGACAGAATAACTCAGAAGAACTCAGGGCCTTGCACTTGCTAGGCAAGTGCTCTACCACTGAGCTAAATCCCCAATCCCTATACCAAATTTGTAACAACATGTAAATATTTGTAAAAACCTGTTAAAGAAAATTTCCACTGAGTTTTTAATCAGTGCCTTTTAACTAACAAGTCTCTGGTGATAGAATACACTTGTTCTCAAACAGGCCCACTTCCCATCAAACAAAATAAATTAACACCTACCATTTGTACAATGTGATTTTCTTTTTCAAAAATCCTATCACTTTCAGAGTTTTCTTTTTTGCTGTTATCAAAATCATTTTCCAGAACAATAAAATTGACCGACACAGTAGGAACTCAAAGCTACAGGATAGATAGATGGAGAATAGATTGATGATGGTGGGTGGGTGGGTGGATGGATGACTGATCAAATAGATCAATGGATAAATGAAATGATGAAGAGATGCAAATTAACAAGGGAGAGAGAAAAAAAGAGGGAGGAAGGGAGGAAAAGAAGAAAGGAAAGAGGAAAGGATGGAGGGACAGAAGGACGGCAGATTGAACAGATGAACAAATGAGTGAATAATAGGCAAATATGGTCCTTGAAAGTCACCAGGGTCATATCCTCAAAGTCACTATCTTCTAATTTTAGCATCATAATCATTAAGCCATAAATGATGTGACAATCCTACCCCAAAAAACAGTAATAAAAGGCAGAAAGAAAACATTAGTATCACCTGTGCCATAAGAGTATTTTAACAGTTCCATTATCTGAAAATAAATAAAAAATAACATTCAAAAAATAAAACTAATAGCTAAGCTTTGCCTTAAACACTAAAATCTTTTGTGACAAAAATAGTACAAATATTTTGAAATGTAAGGAATTTTCAATTATTTAAGTAGGATTCCAAACAGATTTACATAAGTCTGTAGATCTGTTTACATCTGAATTCATAATGTACCTAAACATAATATGGCAGATTTCAAATATTTCGATGAGTGTTCCACATCTGAGAGGAATTTAAAGTTTACTTTAGATAAAAGTCAATATTTCTAAAATAGACCAAAAAAAATAACACAAGCATCCTTTTGATCCTCATGGGTATACTTTATTTGCCCTTGAAAAAATATATCCAATGTACCTTTCAGAATGATTTATTAGGTGTTATTGTTACAGTGTTCAATATTGTTCAATACTGAACTACTATACTGATTACCACTCTCCATTCTGAGTTAGTTCTATCATGTGCTTTTATTTACCTCCTGAGGCAAAAACATTTTAATTGGTTTAGAGAAGCTTGAACTCTCTTTTATCAATGACAGATTTCATCAAAATAGAACTAACCCAGGAGCTGTAGTCCCAGGGCAGAAAAATCATGATCTATTTTGGGTTTCCAAGATTTACGACTTACAAACCAACAGTGAAAAAGGAAAATAAAGCCTCACTGTAAGGCACAATCTTTTTATTATATACACACACACACATATGTATGTGCAATTAGATATTAATGAATGTATACATAATATCATTTTAAAATTTTCAATATGCATATATACACATTCAATTATCCCTCAGTATCCATGAAGGGTTGGACACCCAAAATCTACAGATGTTCAAGTCCCTTACATAAAATGCTATAGTAATTGTATATAACATAAACACATACTCTCACATGCTTTAAACCATTTTGGATCAGGTATAATGCCTAATGTAATATAAACACTATATAAACAGTCATCAGGCTGTACTATTTAAGGAATAATGACCAAAAAAGCTGTCTATGTTCAGTAGAAACAAATTTTTTCAAATATTTTCTTTTTTTGACTTTTATTAGTGCATATTTGCAGTACATAATTACTGTACTTAACTTACTGTAGGGAATTGGTGCATCTATATAACACATTTCAATTCTTTTTTTCCCCTTCCTTCCACCCCCTGTTATTTTTTCAGCATCAGATTCATTTATTTATCTTATAAGGGCTTATGAAGTTAATTATCATATATACAGATTTAAATATTTTAAATATCGTCTAGTCAGTTGGTGGAATGTGTGGGCGTGAAATACAAAGAAGCAGAGGACAAACTGTGCAGACAATTACACATATACATATATGCACATATACAGATATGAGTGCAAATGTGTACAGCACTCAAATACAATTTCATAGAAATGTTGATATACACAAAATACATTTAAATGTCTACAAGAAAGCAAAGCTTTTTGGCCTATTAGCTTAACTTAGGGAAAGTAAATGAAACTACTCAATGTTTCTCCTATTTTCTTTTGTTAAGAGGCTGCTTGCCAAATTATCCACACATTAAATATATGGAACACCAGAGTCAGTTTTGAAATGATTTACAGTTATAGTAAATCCTGCTAACTGCATAAACTTAGGCAAATGCTGCATTATCTTAATAGGCCTATATTTCTTTAAGTATTCATTTTATAATCCTCTATTATTTATGAACAATACACATGAAATAATTTGCTTGTTGCACAGAAATTATATTTATTCAATAGACTTCAGTGCCATACAGATTTCACTATCAAAAGCTGAAGCTAAACTTTGATTTGCACAAAGTCAAATATTAATCACAATATATGTGCAAAATATATACTAGCCACAGTGATAAACACACACATTTGGCTGTCATTTTCCAAAAATCTGTATTCATTGTAGTAAGAATGCTTAACATGAGATATACTCTCTCAACAAAATTTTAATGTATAATGCAGCATTAATTTTTTAAAAAACGAATAAAGAACTTGAATGTTTATAACAAGGATATAAAGATTCCTTGTACACTGTTGTTGGGAATGCCAAATGGTGTAACTGCTATGGAAAATGGTATAAACATTCCTACCAAAAAAAAAAAAAAGAGTTGAAATAAGGATCTTGAAGATGTATTAGCATAGCTGTGTTCACTAGAGTTCTGTTCACAGTAATGAAGACGTGAAAAGAACTCAAATATCTTTCAATGGAGGCTTGGCTTTTGCTTTTGCCACGCAAGCTGACAAGAATCATATGCCACTAGACCCAGAAGAATCAAGAAGGACAAAATGAAACATCCCAGCCAACTCACTCCACAGGGGCACAGGTTCTTCCTTGCACTGATTTCTGGTAAAACTGGTAGTACATAAATCCAGTGAGCATGCAGTATAAAGTGAATAGTCACTCAGTGCTATCCGTTTAGTAAATTCTCAAATTGGGCCCAGTGACCAGTCTTAGCCCTAAATTGTGCACTACTTTTTATTGCTCTGTCCAATATGGATTTTTTTTTAAATCTCTCTTTTTATGTAGACCATGAACAAAAGCTCGTGAGAACCACTGAAGTTGACCTTAATGTCTCACCCTGCAAAGTCAGAAGCTTTTTCAGCACAGAAAGTTCATGCTGAAGAAGGGATGTTACAACAGCATTATTTCAATGACTTAGTGAAAGACCTTGTCTTCCAGAATGCACGCTCACAGGTATGTAGAAGTACAGGCTCCAGCCCTCCCTGCAATGTAACAAAAAGGGTACAGAAAAGCTACTCTCACTCATGATATTTTTCCAGCGCACCCATCTGTCATCAGAATGTACAGACACACTGTGGAAGGTGGGAACTGACCTGGCAAAGTAGTACAACCCTTGGGTCCATTTTATAAGTGCTTTCTCATTAGGTTAATATTGTCTTTGGAAGAGCAAATGTGTGTTTGTCTGTTTAAAAGAAGTCTATTTTAACAAAATTTTATTTTATAGATGTGACTTCTGCAAACTTCCTTTTCCAAACCACTATCACAATAGTATCACATCAAAATACCCCAAAGGCAATTTAAGAGTCTTCTGTTGGCCCAAACTGTGACAGATTAAGCCTTGAAAAGAATAAAACAAAGAAGATTGTTGAATGTTCGGTGAAATTTTTAATCAATAAAAATCCATTAATCCATAATAATATCCAAAATATATTGAAAAAATACCTCATTGTTGCCTCTTCTATTGGCTAGTAAGCCAACTTAGCTTTGAAAACTGGAAATCAAAGGGAACAACTAAACATGTTTTTCTGCCTTTTCATAGGAACTGTATTTCAGAGCAACACAATGATTCCACTTTCATGAGGGAAAACTACATTACAGAAGTTTGCCATCTAATAATCATAGAAGGAAAAATAGAAACGAATCATTATTTTGAAATGCCTAATAAAATTATATATTTAGACAAGGATTATAAATTGATTCTTAGACCATTACATGATTGGTTCACTGGGAATTGCATGTATACATGGAGCCAATGTGACCATACAAATCATTTTCTGGTTGTAAAGGGAAATTTATATGTACAATGGGATAACGGGGTTGTCATCTTCCTAATACAATGATCGATTTTTAATTTCAGTGATAATTGGATAACTAGAAACATATATTTTCAGGTATAATGTGGTATAAAATATATTGTTTTTGATATAGTCTATCTGAAAATGTTTAACTACAATCTAATCAAAACTTTGGAACTTAATCCCAGGTTTCAGAAAACTCAAGGTACTGAGTGATAAGTTAAAAGACACAATGAGGAACCAATAAGACAGTGTCCGGAAGATAGAATATTCAACATATCGATTGGGTAAGTCTCTGGGTTATGAATTTGCTTTTGGTGAAAATACAGACTCACAGAACATAACAATCAGATGCAATATATGACCCTGGATCCAGTAATGTTTGTAGAAACAACTATTAAGAAAATTTGCTCAACAATTGGGGAAAATTAAGCGTGGATCAGCTATCAAATGACACTATGTAATCATAAATTTTTATTAAGTATAATATTATTTTGTCAATGCAGTGATATGTTCTTTTTAGAAATACAGATTCATTTTATTTGGTGGAACAGTATAATGTCAGCAATTTCTTTAAAATAAAATTAAAAATTCAAACACAAAATGTGTTCATTCTATCCCATGCTCCAATTTATGTTCTACACTTTAGTAAGTACTGTTTACTACATGACATTTCATTAGCTAGAAAGTTTTCATTAGCTAGAAAGACTTGGTTGATTGGTTGATTGGTTGTTTGGTTGGTTGGCTGCCTGGTGGCCGGATTGGTTGCTATCTCCCATTTCCAAAATGCAATCTGTAAGAGACTAGATTTTGCTGGTCATATTCACAATTGTATTTTAGCTTTTGAAAAATACATGGCACACGGCAAATGCTCAGTAAATACTGTTAAATTCTTTTAAAAATACACTCGTACAAAAATCACAGCTAGCATTGTACTCATGAACATTTTTTTTTTTTGAAGATTCCCTTTGCTTAGACATGTGGTTTTCTGTGGAAATGTGTTGACAAAATTGGGAAGGGGATGCTTTTTATTTTACATGTGAATGGAGCTTACCTGGTGTACTGCCAGTTAACAAAGAGAAAAAAAGAGAGAAAGATGTGGGATTCTAATTCAGCATTATCTGAAATCACACACGAGCACTCTGCTGTGCGCAGCTGGAAGACATCCCTATGAAGTTCAAAGAGCTGAGTTCTCCAACACCTGCTCCTGAGCTATAACCTGTTTATGCTTTTCATAATAAGATGAAACTCAGTGTTTTCAGAAAGCCAGTACATGAGAGTTCTAAACATATCCTGTTGGAATTAAATCTTCAGTACTAAAAATAAAGCTTGCAGTGTTCAGATGAAAGAAAATTAAAACATTTTACTTAAAAAAATGTGACACTGAAAATCATAATCCAAAGAAACTATACCAGTGTGAATAGGAACATCTTTTCTAGCTACAGGAGGCATATATTATATTAAGATCCAAATTAAATTTATAAACTACAGAGACTCTCCAGCTCATAAAATACTAGTAACAGATTTTTGTCATGTATAAAGACTAGATTACCAAAAAAAATAATAATAAGACCATATGCTAATCATTTTTTACTTGAAACTGAAAAATCTATCTTACATACTAAAGGGCACCCAAATAAGTCACTAGGTTATGTGCTACTCTAGACTTCCTGTTCTAAATGGAGAACAAAGAATAAGCATCACTCACAATGACACCACAACAGAAAATCAGTGGATTCACAGCTGTATTTTTACCAGAACCCACTTTTTACAAACAGAATTACATCTCTACCACAATTCAATCGTCATTCTTAGGTTTGGTTGTCTAAGAAATATGCCAACAAACTCAAGGTAAGATCTAGTCAGTTATGAAAAAGAAAACCTATCTTTCCACCCCAGCAATAATAATTACATATATTTGACAAATATATAGTGAGATTTTACTGATCACCCACTATGCTAGGATCAGAGAATACAAAGAAGAAAAACAGCAAGATCTTTTTCCTAAAAGGGTACACATTTTGTAATGGAAACTGCCCTGTTCCCCAGATGTATCCCAACAGAAGCTTCATGAGAGGTGCAAAATACATCCTAAAGCTATGCTACATTATATCAAATTTTAAATATTAATATTTTTCTTAAGAAGCACAAGATAATATGTTAAATAACCTATTAATATATTAAATTTATATCTTATCAATGATTGAAAAACCAAGATAAAGTGTTTATCAAAATTAAAGGTCCATGCAAAGATAATGAATGTATTATCAGAAAGAGTTATCACTCAACTAATTCACTGAGACCAATACAATTTTTGATTGGGGACATCTTAAAAACTAAGCATGTATCCAAAATATGCAAATGTATAGAGATAACAAACCAATATCCAATAGAATTTTTTTCCAGGAATGCAAGGAAACCTAAAGCTAACTTACTATAACCATCTATAATTTATAATGTTTTTGAGGTCATTCATCATCTATTTAGAATGGAAAGAAATTTTCTTGAGTTAATTAAGAATATCAGAAACCAACAGCAAATGCTGTACTTTAAGTGCTCCCTCTGTTTCCTGCATGTTAGTACCTATCTTCTAAATCTATTAGGATTAAATAAGTTAATACATATAAGACACAGACAATAGTGCTTAATATATGACACATGGTCTTTTCAATGTTGAAATTACACTTAGTGTGTAGGTACAGTAAAACAGGCCATTAACCAGATTTGGTCCATAGGACATAGTTTGCCAATCTCTGCTCTATAACCAGCAAAAAATTTCCATGAAAATTAAGACAGAGGACTCTAAATGGATGGAACAGGAGAAAGCACCAGGAATCAGTCTCTCTACTTAGACAACAACTGTATTGACAGACCCTGTCCGATGAAATAATTTTGAACCTCTGGAGTCTGCTGAAGCCATGCAACTTCCAGGGAAAGGTCTGGACACTGAAGAGTGATCACTTTCTGTCCATTTCAAATCTTAGCACAATAACAGCTGCTTAGCCTCCACATCTAGCACCATGGCCAGGCAGCTATGCATGTGTTTCTGGAGCAATCGACACTCAGCTTGTGGGATCGAAGAACAGAAAAAAAGGGCACTGGCCTCCGAATACCAGAGATCTGCTTCTATCATTGATTCCTGCTTCTACGTGCAGAGAAACAGTCAAACTGGCAGGTAGCCAGTGTGGTAGCTCCTCCCCAGAGTGTTGCGACCTCACCCCCTCCAGCTGGTGATTTCCAGAGGGGTAGGGCCAGGCCCTTCTGCCCAACTTCCCAGTTCTCTTTTGCTCTTTTTGGAAGCCATATATTAAAGACTGTGACAACCCAAAATAGCAATGCATATGGGAAAAATTGTAAATTGACTCATGGCAAAGCTCAGGCACAGAAAAGAGCTGATAAGACCTTAATTTTACACATCAGGTTGACCCTGGCAAAAGATACACCATGCAACAACAATAACAAAAATAAACCACACAATGAATAAGCAAACACAAGAAAATCTAAATGTGGAGGAAAGTGTAAAATCTGATCCCAGGAGTTATGACATTATTCAATTCAAATGCCCAGTTTTCAACCAAAAAACACTTCCTAAAATATATCAAAAGAAAGAAGGTATGGTCCATTCAAAGGAAAGAATAGGGGATGGGATTATGGCTCAGGAGTAAAGTAGATGTTTAGCATGCATGAGGCCATTAGTTCAGTCCCCATACACGTTCCCCTAAAACAGAAAAATAAGTCAACAGACACTATCTGTAAAAAGATCTGATGGCAGATTTACCCAACAAAGTCTTTGAAACAACTATCATGAAGATGTTCAAAGAAATGAAAATGAGGGAAAAGTTTAAAAAAAAAGAATGAAATGGAAATATTAATAAAGAAAATTTTAAAACTAAAAAGAAATCCCAGAACTAAAACAAAAAGTAAAATAACTGCAATGAAAAATCCACCAGAGTGATTCAATGGCAGATTTGAAGAGGCAGGATAAAAGTCAGTGAACTTGAACATAGGACAAAGGAAATTATTGAGTCTAAGGGGGGAAAAAAGGATTGAGGAATAGTGAACAGAATTTAAGGGACCTGTAGAATGCTTAATGGAAACTCTAGGGTTATAATAGAGAGAGAGGCAGAGAGAATATTTGAAGAAATAATAATTGCAAACAACGCAAATGTGATGAAAGACATGAATATAAACATATAAGAAGCTCAAAAAATGCCAAATAAAGAGAACTCAAAGAGACCCACTTGCAAGACATACTACGATCAAAATGTTCAAAGCCAAAGGAGTAATATTGAAAACAAGTATTTGTCACATACAAGGGATGCTCAATAAAATTATTGTGAAATTTGTAATCAGAAACTATGGAGGCCAGAATGTAGTGGAGCCAATATATTCAGAGTACTAAAAGAAGACACTGTCAACCAAAAGTTTTATATCTAGCAAAATCACCCTTCAAAACTGAAGGAAAATTTAAGACATTTTCAGATAAACCAAAGGTATGGGAGCTCATGGCCACTAGATCAGCCAAGCAAAAAGTACTCAATGTTGCCCTGCAAGGTGAAATGAAAGGACACTAGTTCAACTTACTAGTTGAAGCAACATAAAGAAATATAGAACATATTTTTTCTGCTGATCCATGGAATAATTAGAAGTCAATAATAGAAGCAAACCTAGAAAATTCACAAGATTATGGACATTAAACTGTACTCTTAAACAATGAATAGATCAAAGAAGAAATCACAAGGCAAATTACAAAATACTTAGACAACTGAAAAAAATTGACATACCAAAACTTAAGAAACACAGCAAAAAACAATGCGAGAAGAGAAATTTGTAGCTATAGAAGCACTGTAGCATTAAAAAACAAGAAAAATCTTAAATCAACATCAGGAAAAAGGAAAGAATATGAAGTCTGTATACAACAATGAAGTAAAGGTTTTAGTCAAAGCATTAAAACAAAATATTTTAACACTTCATAAATATAGCAAAGTAAGGTATATTAGTCCACTTTCCTGTTGCTAGGACTAACTACCTGACGCTGGCAACTTAAAGGAGGAGAAGTTTCTTTTTGGCTCCAGGTTCAGAGGCTTAAATCCATGGTCAGCTGTCTTCTGGGCAGAAACATTGCAAAAGGATGTGGTGGAGCAAAGCTGCTCACTTTATGGCAGAGGAAGTAGAGCACAGGGGAAGAGCAACAGCAAGACATATACCCTCCAATGCCACATCCCCAGGGACTTATCTCCTCCAACTGGGCCTCACCGTCTAATAGCACACTGAGGTATTAACACCACTGGACTAGTCCATTGATGAGTACAGCACCCCTGTGGTCCAGTCACTTCTCCAATAGTTAATTTAGTAAAGTTGACAATTAAGATTCAGTAGCACGCAAGGTCTGAAACTGTTTGTTACAGTTTAGATCTAAAGCGTTCCCCAAACATCATATTCAGAGATGGTGCTTTTAGAGCTGGTGTTCAGAGATGGTGCTTTCAGAAGGTGAATAAAATGAGTGAATAAATTCTATAAGTTATGAAACAAAAGTGAAAGAGAAGCCCAAGATCAAGTCATCAGCAGATTCAGGGCTGTTTCCTTCTGCTCCAAAAATGGTACCTCTTCCTAAATCCTCACATGATAGAAAGGATGAATAGTCTGTCCTCAAATAGTGGAAAGAAACCAAAGTGTTTCCTTCAATCTCCTTTATAAAGGCTTTAATCCTATTCAGAGGACCAGAGCCATCAGGACTTAATTACTTGTCCTTGGCTCCATCCCTTAATACTATCAACAATGGGGATTAGGAATAAGTGAATTTCGAAGTGGCAAATTCAGACTGTAGCAAAGCCTAAATCTAAGCCAAAAATAGTGTACATTTTTCTGTTCTTCTTTACTCCCTTTCTTCCTCCCTATCCCTTCCAACTTCGCCCATTTTATCCTCTCTAGAATGTCTACATGTCTACAAAGGAATTTCTAGTTAATTCATAGTACAGTTATCTGCAAACTGGACATATGTTTTCTGTACAGATTAGTCAATGAGTTTGCTAGAGAGACGAAAGAATTTTAATATCCCTCAATGACTTTCAAGATAGACTCAAAACCCTCACTTTTATTCACGTCTCTGGATCTTTTTGCTGTGTTTGCCTGACCCGGTTTTCTGGCACTATTATTCTTCAAACAGCCCACACCTCTACACTGATAGGAATTTGTAACATAAACCTTTATCTTTCCCCCTTCTTACTCCCTTCCTCTCTTTCCCCCTTTTGTCCTCCTCCTTGACTTTGTGGCCACTCTTCCACTAGAAGCAATAATAATTCCAGAGATAGTCACCGAGTGGCCTCTGAGACACCCAGAAGGACCTTAATAGCCTAGAAGGACAAAGGCAGAGAGAATGAGTATGGGCTCCACACTGGGGAGGGAAGGATCACTTAGGTTGGGAATCTAAAGTTCTGCACGCCAAGGTAAGAACTGATGAAGTGGAAACTGAGCGGCCCTCCCAAGGAGTATAGTCCAGACTCAGAGCACCTCAGAGTCTGAGATTGGTCTGAGATGATTCGTTTTCTAGAGCTCTCAGAAACCCATCAAAATCACATGGAAATCCACTCTGGAGGAAGATATTCTAAGCCTGAAATTATTTTCCATAAACAATTCTGCAATTGCAATATCTGGCACCAATTAAAATATAGCTAAGCACCAAAGGAGGTATGAAAAAGCATAAGCTGAAATGTGACAGAACATAATCAGATCCAAAAGAATTCTAGATATTAATGTTAACAGACACAGATTTTAAAAGAACGAGTCAAACAATCAAATTGTATTTCCATTCATAAATATCATCCAAATTGACGTAGGAGGCACCCTTAGAGAAATGAGAAGTGAGATAAGGACCGGGAAATCCTGTCTCCAAGTGCTGTTCTAAGGCCTTGACTGTCATGCAGTAGATCCCTGAGGGGTGGCAGTGGAGAAGGAAGAATCTCATACTACCCATACTCTTTTCTAAGTGATCTGTCCATTAGGTCTCCTAGTGTCTTGTGATAACTGAGGATTACAGACAAAATTTTAAACATTGTAGAGCTCCCCAGGACTTAAAGAATAAAACAGAACATTCTTTGACAATTTGGAGAGATGCAAGGTGTACAAGACGGATGTAAAGCTAGAATCATTCATAAGATAAGAGATTGGACACCTTCCAACACTCATACCCAACCTATCACCATGAGTTTTACGTAGTATCTCCATGGCTTGCTTGACCTAAGGCTTCATGTTAGCTGAGACTACGTCTCTCTTATTCAGTATGCTTTGCTCAATATTGATCACAGTGCCTAGTACCCAGTGGAGAGTCAACAAATGTTTGTTGCATAAATACATAGTCACAAAACTTCACTACTAGCCAAGGCACTCTGTATATTTTGGTGCTAATGAAACTGAAATGTACTGAGATTAAGCAGCCTACATAGTTACCTAAGTCTATGAATAGAGTGGTACTCAATTTGACAATTAAATAGTAAAAGCTAATAATTTTATAACAATACAATATGCCAAGATCTCTTAAAAGAACTTGTATATATTAACTTTTAAGGACCATTATATCCTATTTAGTATTTATATGAGAATCCTTGGGGCTGTTGATTTAGCTTAGTAGTTAGAGTGCTTGCCTTGAAAGCACAAAGCCCCGAGTTCAATCCCCAGCACCAAAAAAACAAAACAAAACAGAAAAAGAATCCTTATTATAAAAATAAGAAAACTGAAGCACAAAGAGACTAAGTAATTTTTCTGGATCCTATGATTACTAAAAAGGCTGAGTAGGGATTCAAATGCAAGTGATCAAATTCCAGAGTCCAAGCTATTAACCACCTCCAATTCAATGGGAATATAATGGATGCAATCTTAGATTCCTCTTTCCCAATGAGTTCTGTTGTACTATGTTGTCCTTTTCCTAAAATGCAATCAGCTCAATTGGTATTGTCTTGACTCTGAATCTTATTCTCTTTGCAGAATTCTCCTTTTAAATTTTTTAATTTGTTTTCATAAGTAGTTAAAAGGCTAACTATTCTGTCCACTTTTTAGAAGCATTGAATCAAAGAGTACTGCTACCTAAATGAATTACTTTTTAGTGACGATTATTCAGGCTTGTTACAAAACCTAGCCCAACTGTGACAAAGTCCAACTATGTAAAATGATAATACATTCTCATTGCATGAAGTTTTACCTAAAACATGCTGCTTAACTGTCTGGCCATGCTAAATTAATCTTTCCCAAAAGACTTCATAGTTCTCAAACTTAAACACTGTGCATTGCACAGTGATGAGACACAATGTTTCTTGTGAGATAGAGTCTGACTATTCCACTTTGTACATGGTCTATTTTTAAACTGCTAGTTTCAATCAAGAGCCCACTGCCTAAATTGGCTGCCACATTTGTCAGAAGAGAGAACTGTATTTTCTATTCTTCACATACCTGCTTTTAAAGGCTTTTATTTGCCATGTCAACACGCCAATTTCATATATCAAATATATGCTTCATATCTGTGATGTGATAGAATCAATATGTTTATGTTTTTAGAATCAATATATTTAAAATCTTCTACTCTCAAATTTATTTAGACATCAATATTCTCCTTAGCCAAATGCAAAAATTGTTATCTACTGAAGCCCAACACAAAGAATAAAGAGCAAAAGAGACCTAAAGCATCATTTACTCAAATTTAAATTGAAGATGATTAGCATTTTGGAAAAAATCACATATTACAGGAAATCCACAGTGCACCCTGTTGGAGAAATCTCCCCATGTTACTAAAAGAATGATGCAAGAGAAAAGCATCTCAGTGCAGTGAGAAATGCACTCCCTTACGAGATAAAATATCCCATTAGTGCAAATGTGATCCTGAACTCTCATGAGAAGGCAGACCTGAGCTCACAGGCAACGCAATCTGTGCTGCACAATTTACTCACAATTGGGCTAATATTGTAGGACTGAAGATTTTCATGGGCTTGTCATATCTTGTCACCCTGTGAAGTTCCTGAAGACCAGTAATGCTTTAGTCTCTTCTAAAAAAAAATAAATAAATACAAGGCAAGTCCTGATATACAGGGTATCTATTTGCTGGTTTGGGGTTCTCTTTCAGCAATGTGGACATCCTACAGAGAAACTACCTTCATTATAATAAACTGCATTAGTGTGTCCCATAACATCTATTCCCCACAGATCTTCTATCTTGCCCTTTGCCTTAAGAGGTCAACAGACAAGGTCTATAGTACTAGGTTCTCCCGGATTCACCTCAGGTTTGCTCTTGGGCAGTAGGAAGCCCAAGCAATAGACCAAAAGGATAGAGAAGAGTACAGCTGGGCTGACTCAGAGTAGTCATGTCTTCCCACAGAAGGCCACAGCTCTCAAACACATGATTTTCTCCTTCCAATTTCTAACACGCTATCTCTCCTCTTTCCATTGGTCTGCTGGTGGGCACATTCCTCCTACTGGCCCCAAAGCACTGCTCTTGGAATTTCTCTACTTCTTGACCATGCTCATATGTAGTCCCTTTACCAAACACCCCCAAGCCCCCCGAATGATCTTAATGTGAATGTGCCATCAGGTTATACTTGAACTTCGGCTGTTAAAAGTAACATCAGGAAAAAAGTCTTAAACTCTCAAATTCAATAAATCACATCTAGAAATTGAATTCAAATTTTTCTTTGAATCTGGAGTATGTAAGTTTTTCTCATAAAAGAAACAGTTAAAATATCTTAACTAAAGTGACTAAAGAGCTTACTAAACACTTTTATGCTTTAGAGGAAAATTTAAAGGATTCAATATAAATCATGAACCTAAAAGACAATCTTCTATTCTTTATTGAGCACCTATTAACTCCAGTCATTTTGCCAAGCACTGGTGATGCAACGATTGGATGAAAAAGAGTCCCCACCTCTAAGAAGCGCAGAGAATAGCCAACAGTTACTATGCCACATGTTAAGAATGGTGAGGAATAAGAGAAAGAGCACTGTAGCTCAGCATGGGATACAAGTCAAAGTTTCCTACAGCAAGAGGGATTATTTCAACCATGGAAGAAACTCAACCTTTCATATAGCTCAGAGAGAAGAGCAAATTTCTGAAAGAAATACAACTATAGAGTGAAGAGTAAGGACAGAGTTAAGGTGTCATGAGCCCCTGCATATTGTGTGTTTAAAAGAAATAAAAACTTAAGCGATATCTTTTGTTTGCTTCGAGGATGCAGGCTAGAGTATTTTAAATTATTAAAATCGGTATGAGTGTTGTAAGCCAGAAGGGCTCTGTCTCAACCTGAGGATTTATTATCGCTCAGCCATCTGTGACCAATAGTCCCTACAGAACTGTTCCAAATTTATTTTCCCAAGCTAAATCTATGATAGAAAAAAAAACTTGGCACTCTTTCAGCAGGTGAACATCTGGATTCATTTTGAACAGGTAGGAACCAGATACCTGATATTTTAAATTTTTAATGACCATAAGGAATAATGTAGAAATATATCGTCCTATTGTAATAAGTAGAAATAATTAATCAAATTAATTAGAAGAATACTGAGAGAGGTCAGAATACCAAAAGGACTACAAAATTGCAGAATTTGAGGATTTTAAAAAAAAAGCAGATCAGAGGAAAGAAAATGTTTAATTTAGGATCTGTAGTCCCAAATTTTGTTTAACTTGGAACATTAGTCACATTAAATTTTTTCTTTAAAGTGCATTTCAAATTTGGATGTCTGCAAATTAAATAATATACATATAATATAGTCGACAAAGGAGTGGAGAGTAAACTTATTCTCAGAGTAAGATATAATTGTAGAAAAACCTGTAATTATTGTCCCCTCAGACCAAGAAACCAGGAGTGGAAGGATAATAAGAAGCACTGAGTGGAATCTTCCTAGCAGAATCCTGAATAGGAGGAAAAATCTTTCCAAATTTCCACATTTCTGCAGGAGCTTGGGATCCATTTCTGCAATCAGCGTAGATGGACATGTAGCTCCTCCTTATTAATCCTCCAAACTATTTCAGCTATTACTTGAAAAGGGGTGGGGAAAGGAGTCTGTCTTTCCAGGTCATAGGAATAAAAGGGTAGTTTTCCCAATCAAAACACAGAGTCCATGAGGCCATCTGCAAAAGAGGGCTAGGGATGAGGGTGGGAGATGAGTGAAGTTTCAACAAAAGGAAGCAGCAGCGCTGAGGGAAATATCCCATGGAAAAAGCCCACCCTGGGCTCACACTTCTTGACCACCGCTGTCAGCAGGCCTGCGCTGGGCGCTCCGAGGGTCACTTCTGCTTGGCCTTGCCACCAAGAACAGATAAATATCCCTTCCTTCCTCTCAGTGGGATGGGATTCTCTGCACACACGTCTTTGCATTAGTTTCTGTATATTTCCTTAGTGAGAATTTATGAAAGGGCCCCCATATTAGGTAAAGGCCTGTAATATGTATGTACACAACTGTGTACATAGGTGTATAGTTAACCATAACCAAGGCAGCTAATAGGGGAAGAATTTTATCACAATGTTATAGATTTTTCATGTTTTTGTTGATAATGAGAATTGAAGGGTTTCCATGTTAATTACTAGTGATTTTGTGTGTGTGTCTTTTGCCTGCTTTAGACTGCTTCAGTTTTGTTTTGTTTCAGTTTTTGTTTGTTTGTTTGTTTTGTTGTGGTTCTGGGGTTTAGCCCAGAACCTTTGCATTCACCTACATCCCCAGTCCCTTTTTTAAATTAGTACATGTTTGCAGTACTTGATGTTTATGTTTCTTATATGGATCCATGTACATAACATACTTTAATTCCTTCTTTCATTCCCTTCCCTCCTGTTCTGCCTCCATTTCTTGGTCCCCTTTCCTCTGAGAAAGATCTATCTCCCAAATAACTATTTTCCGTCTTTTATATTGCTCTTTATTTATAATTTGGGTTTCTCATATAAGAGAAACCATGCAATATTTAAGCTTGTGTATGTGGTTTATTTCACTTAACATTATGGTCTCAAGGTACATCCATTTTCCAATAAATGACTCTTTTATCTTTCTTTATGGCAGAGTAATACTCCATCGTGTGCAAATATCACATTTTCTTTCCATTTTCTTTCTCCATTCATTTGTGATGGACATATAGGCCGCTTCCAAGATTTAGCTATTATGAATTATGCTGCTATAAACATGGGAATGCATGTATCACTGTAATATGACGTCTTTAACTCTCTCAAGAAGATACCTAGAAGGGGACTAGATGGTCAAATGGAATTTCTAGTTTTCCTTTTTTGAGGAATCTCCATACTGATTTCCATAGTGGTTGTACTGGTTTACATTCGCATCAACAATGTAGAAGAGCCCCCCCAACAGCCCAGCCTGCATCTGCTATTATTTTGATTTCTTAATGATGGGCATTCTTCTGGGGTAAGATTTTTTTACTTTGAGACTAGGTCTGGCTAAATTGCCAAGTTGCCCAGACTAAACTCAAATTCATGACCCTGCTTAAACCCTCCCACAGTGCTGGTAGGACAAGCAAGTGCCGCCATACCCAGTACTCGGCCGCATCAGTGAATTTTCACCTTTCTACATGCTAACACCATGTGGTGCTGAGTGCGATGAAACTTGGTCATGAGATTATTCAACGTGACTTCCAGCTGCAAGAGAGCAGCTTTAGAGGCTGCATGTTATTTGCTTGTTAATGGGGGAAATTACGAGTGACTGCTCTACTTTTTTCTGGATTGGGTAAGTCAAATCCTTAAACTGCTTGTAGAGAAATGCCCACGTTTGGCTTAAGGTAACCAGACTTATAGATATTTTAAACTGAGTTTGCAAAATGTATTTATTCAATTGGGGTAATACTGGAACAACACTTTTCTTTCCCTTTCAGGTCAAAGTAAGGAAATAAACTCATTATTCTACAATAAATAGTACCAGTATCATCTTTTTATAACTTATCTTGGTTCAACACATAATGTATCTTTTAAAATCATACTTTTTTGGTAAAGGATCCATAATCATTTTCCAAGAGAATTTTCTTAACCTGCATAATGTTTCTTAACAACTGAAAGAGATATTTTAAGACACTTAAATATCTTTCAGTGTTCCAATTTTCATTTTTAAATCCTTAAATTTCTACTTAGCACAAATGATTATTTTCTTTTTTAGAATGAATAAAATTCACTGTCAACACATTAACGTACTGTTAATACAGATTATTTAAAAACAGGTACAGCATTCAAAAGTACTAGTCCCTCACCCTGTCATAATTTTGTCACATGTGACCTTTTAGCCCTTTCATTTCTGAGTAACCACCATGGGTTGACGCAGTACTTTGCAGTTTTGAATATGAACAAGACAAAAACTCTACAATAAAAAGTGTTCATGATTAGAGTTGCCAGGTTCATCAAATAAAAATACAAAATGCCAGTTTAAATATGAGTCTCAGGTAAACAAATTTTAGTAAAAGCATGTCTCAAATATTTCATGGGACATAATTACACTAAAAAATGAAATTACTGATCATTAGTTTCACATTTCACTGGGCATTCAGTATTTTATCTGGCAAGTCAATTATGATGTAATAGAGTAATAAAAGCTATTTTTTTCTTCTAATAAACATAAAACAAAGAAGTTGCATAAGTGCTATAAAATAGGAACCTAACCATGTTCAAGAGGTGGAAGGTCAGGGAAAGATTCCTTAGAACTGGTTCTGAACTGCGTCTCCTGCAAGAAGGTGATCCTACTGATGTTCCCAATAAAGAGAAAACACGAGTAAAGGTGGAAGCCGGAAGCCGGCCACACGTATCCCAAGAATGCCTTCCACTGTGGCTGGAGCTCATATTGGGGGAGATGTAACAAGGCCTGTCGCAAACAAGGTATGTAAGCCCAGCTTATAAATTATGAAAGAAACATAGACCACATTACATTTCCAGTAGATTAATTATAAATTCAAGGGTATAATAATTCAGTAATATCATGGAAGTTGGTGATGTTATTCTGCCTGGAAAAAGACTGCCACTTATATCAAGAGTTATTGCTCCCTCTACTGGCAAGAAGAAGAAAAACACTGATGATGGATAACAACTGAACAAGTCATTATAAACCACGTGTTAATATTGACAATTCATGGACTATCTTAAACTGTACAACTGTTTTCTTCTTCACAGATACCACAATTCAGAAACTAATTAGTGGAAAAAAGACTCAAAAAAGTTGAGAGATTCACCATTAAATGGTTTGTGTCAAATTGCTTCAGTGAGGCACACAGAAGTTCTGGCTTTCCTTACCAAGTTTTTCCCCCTCTGTAATTCGGCTGAAATTCACCAGAGGGAAAACACTAAATCTGTTATTAAGTACATTGTCTAACTGCCTAGAAGGGAGTTATGCATAAATAAGACTCACTCCGTGAGCTTGTAAAAGTACTGTTTCCGTCCCAAACTCAGTAAAATGCAAGCACCACAAGAGGGACTTAGAGTCTCTGCTTTTAACAACTGTCCCTAAGCAACTGTTATCAAACCCATTTAAGAAGCACTTCTGGAATGCAAATACTCCTTGATAAATAAAACTCGTGGCCTGCCAACTTGTTGCTGAACAGCTGACTGACTCCTGAGTATCCTCAATTAATTAGCACCCCCTGTTTAGCAAAAGGAAATCGTTCCCTGCAGTCTATTAGATCAGCTCTAAAGCCTCTCCCTGGCAGGAACTCGGTCTCTCCACCATCTGGGCTTGTCTCACCTGCTCACATCCCTATCCTGGGCCCCAATTTCAGGGAGCCTTCTGTCTCTTTGGTCCTGTGTTAACCAGCTTTCAATCACTATGACAAAATACCTGAGACAAGCAACTTAAAGGAGGAAAGGTTTAGTTTGGCTCACAGTTTTAGAGGTTTCAGCCCATGGTCAGCTGGTCCATTGTTCTGGGCCTGAAGTGAGGCAGAGGACCACGGTGGAGAGCTGTGGTAGAAGAAAGCTGCTCGGTTCATGGCGGCCAGAAGTCCTTCTTCCCCAGAGTAGGGGGCAGTGCTCTTCCAAGGCACACCCTGGTGACTGACGTCCTCCCACTGGACACTACATCCTAAAGTTTCCATCGCTTCCCAAAGGTA
The DNA here is from genome assembly GCA_004026905.1 of Hystrix cristata. Taxonomy (NCBI): domain Eukaryota; kingdom Metazoa; phylum Chordata; class Mammalia; order Rodentia; family Hystricidae; genus Hystrix; species Hystrix cristata. The sequence goes on along the minus strand of PVJO010020134.1, from coordinate 7,998 downwards.
ACACTAGCTAGAGACCAATCCTTCAATGCACAAGCCTTTGGCAGGGCACAGTCAAGATCCAATCTATAACAGGTCCCCACTCTGCTGTGTGTCTCCTTGCAGAAAAATCGCCCATGCATTAAAAATTCAACTTTACTTGTTTAAAGCCTGTTGAAGTATCAACAGCTATTTTACTAATTGCTACAGGCTTACTAGGGTCTTAATTCTCTGCATCCTACATGTTCTTCATATTTAGACTCCCTCCTACATGCTGTGCAATATATACTGCTTTCTTGTCAATCGATGGGCCAGCATATATGTGGGCACACTGGACAGGCTAATAATTCAGCACACTACTAACTAATAGTGTTTAAATGTTACTCCAATCCTTATGTATAGGTGAGGCTGAGAAGATATGGGAGAAAACAGGAGGAGTATAGAGCTCAGTCACTAAAGTTTCCAAAACTTCTTCACCACTCTCAAAAAAAAAAAAAAAAAGCCCTGCAGTATTGCTTGACCTCCAAGGATTTCACCATCCTCTTCCTCCTCCTCCTCAAGAAACTACTTAAAAGTTTTCATTCCAAGTACACAGAAAACATACTCTTAGACTAGAGTAATAAGATTTTCTTGGTCTTGTTTTCTACCAATGCTTCAGTAGCTGTGCTTGGGGGATACAGGAAGTAATCTTTGCGTTTACCCAGTTAGTAAGACAAAAATGCATTTATTATGACACCTCACAAGCTAAGCTGAAAGCATTCATAGGTTTACTGTTTTTTTAGCACACCTTTATCTTGCTAAAAATCACAGAAATATAAAAAATTTATGGATGTAAAAGACTCATGGGTGTGGGCTTCAGTTTGTAGAATAACAGTGACACTGAGGAGATTTGGTTTCCTTCAAAACTGCCTGAGGTCTGATGAGTAAAGCACCCACCAAGAAAGACAAAGAACTAATAATCCAGCTGCTGTCCACTCACAGTATGAACAATTTGTGGGTGATTGTCAAGGAATTCACGCACTGTCTGAATACATGACTATGGATGAACCCCTAGCAGCAGTTCTTGGCCACTGTACATTTAGGCTGTATATGCAAAAAGAAAATCTTCAAAATATGGCAGAAAAATGTATGCCCGTGTAGACGTGAAGACATTATGCTTTTAATTTAAAAGTTTATTCTGGAACTCAGCCATTGGGCCCTTATTCATATAGTAACAAAGTGAAAGTTGTGAAAAGATGTGTTGCTGTCATTTCCTAAACTAATTGGAATGTGACAGTCGACAATTGGTTCGCCAGTTTCCAACCGATGTTACATTTGCTAACAGACCACAAGTTGACCAGCATAGGAAAAACATGCAAGAACAAAGCTGAAATTCAAAATGAAAGGTTTTCAATTTCCAAACAGAGAATTGTATAGTACAGTCTTTGGATTTCAGAAAGATATAACATTGGCCTCGAATATGGCAAAGAAAAGCAAACTGGTACTGCTGATGTCAGTAATGCACCATGGTGGAAATATTGACAGGGAAATCTCCACAAAACTGAAGCCTGAGATAGTAACTTTCTACAACAAAACTAAAGGCAGAACAGATGTTGTTGATGAATTATGAAGCAACTATGACATCATTCAAAACACAAAGCGTTGGCCAATGGTTGTTTAACTGATCCTAAACATGTGTGGGATAAATAGTTTGATAGTTTACAAAGAAAACAAGTGTACAAGAAAACTACGCCAAAAAAGAAAAAAAAAAAAAACTGTGGAGCACACTGGTGAGCTGACAGGTGAACAGGCAAGGCCAGCATCACAAAGACCCACTATGACAACAGGAAAAACCAAAAGGTGTCAACTGTGCCCTACAAAAAAGGGATGGAAAACAAAACATACATGTTATCAGTGTAAGCGAGAAGTGTGCATGGAACATGCAGTTTTCATGTGTGGAGACTGCCTTGGGGGTGACAGTTGAAGCAAAGATTATTTCTGTGGCAGACTTTTGTTTGTATTTTCATTGTAGTTCACATAGGAATTGATTTCTGATGTTATCTTTTAGGTTTTGTAAATACACAGCTGATATGAAAGTGTTGATGTTTACCCTAAATGTGCAATACATATAAAAAATTTAGTACTTTACTGATATTTTATGTTCCTGTTCACTACGTTATAATATAGTAGGAACCTCCTGACAAAACAGCAAGGCTAGCGAGATGTCAACCATGTCCTACAAAAGGGCCAGGAAAGCAAAACACAGTGCTGTCTCTGTGAGCGATACGTGTGTATAGAACGTGTTGTTGTCATGTGTGAAGATGGCCTTGTGTGTGATAACTGAAGTAAAGATTATTTTTGCTATAGAGTTATATTGGTATTTTCATTGTAGTTCAATATAAGGAATTTATTTCTATTATTTTTTAGACTATGTATACCAAAAAACAGTTGATACTGAAAATTTTGATGTTTTATAAACACTAAACCAATATGAAAAATCACTATTTTCTTTCTTGATATTATTTTCCTGTTAAATACTCTTTAATAAAACTCAAAGTTAAAATTAATAATTCATCAATTGAAATATTATAAATAATAAATGAGGACAGTATATACCCATGATCATGGGCTGATTAGAACTATGCCCTGAAGGCTCTAAATAAGGTGGGGGCATAAAGGAAGCAGAGATGGTGCGACACAAGTGTGACATGATGAGATTTAAATGGCAGACCAGCTAGCAGGAGGACCTTGGCCTTCATGCTAAAGAGTTGAGACATTATTCTGTAGTTGATATAAAGTCACTGGTCCTTATTAAACAAGAGGATGAAATGAGATTCTCACAAACAGCAGACACTCAGATTTTAACACTGTCACCATCAGGAGACAGTACAAACCAGCTATAATGTATGCAGACTGACTCACTGTTATTGTTACTGTGGTAGTTTAGTTTAGTTATTGAGAGTAGGCAGTTAGAGCAGCCCAAAAATAGGGTTGGACAAAACAAAATAGCCCATCATTAAAAACTAACTGGAGCAGTTGGTTAAGCTTAAAAATGTCAAAGAAAACACAAGACCATAGGATAATAGGTTAGGATAAGAACAGAGAAATAAAGACATATCCTCTCAGAAAGAAGGTATGCTAAGTCAGCTAACAGCTTTCCCAAAACTCTCCATGGAACTTGAAAAAATGTGAATGCAGAGTACCAGTTTGAATTCAGTTTCCCCTGAACCTGCTAAAAAATTAATTTCCTTTAAATCCTGAACTCTCAAAACCACCTGTTGAAAACAAGTCCCCTCCTCTGCTTATCTATATATAAAGCCAAAAAAGAGAAAACACTGGACTTCTTATCCACTGACAGATATTTTCTTATTATTTCTATTTTTAATAAACACTCCCTTAACTTCCTCTGTTTGTCTATGACTTTGTCTTCAATTAATGAGATAGAGATTGGCTTTATACAAAATTAACTGTTTCATGACTGCAGTTTGGAGAAGTGAATCCAATCAACCTAATAGCCAAAAATCTTAATGCAATTATTAAAGGAGGCGGGGGGGGGGAGAACCAAGATGTATCATGTATAGGTACAGAATAAATGTAATGAATGTGACCAATGTATGTAGAATGTACCAATACATGTTCTTGGTTTAAAATAAATAAATAAATAAAATTTTAAAAAAAGGAAGCTTTCTCCACTGTTTTAGGGAATGTAGATTGGTGCAACCACTGTGGAAATAAGTGTGGAGATTCTGCAAAAACTAGGACTAGAGGTTCCATTTGACCCAGCGATTCCCCTTCTTAGGATCCTCCCAAAAGAATTAAAACAATTATACCACAGTGATATATATATACATACCCATGTTTATAGCAGCACAGTTTGTAATAGTTAAATCTTAGAAATGGCCAAATGCCCATCAACCAATGAATGGATAAAGATGTGCTTTTTATGTAACAGAATACTACTCAGTCATAAAAAAGATAAACTTGAGACATTGTTAAATATAAATTACATTAGTATATTTCAGATATACATAATGATCATATTCATCATAGGAATTTTGTACCTGTATGTTATATTTTTATTTTCTTTTAACCTTTCCCACTCTTCCCTTCAACTCCTCCTCCCCTCCTTATTTATGACAGCTTTGTTTCCATTTTTCCATCTTTCCTTTTTTCTTTTCCTTTTCCCTTCCTTCCTTCTCCCTTCCCTAATTCCTCTTCCACTTTGAACACTTTCTACTTCACAATATCTATTATACATTTTTCTTACTATTTACACTTTCAGTTTCTCATACCAGGGAAAGAATGTGATATTTACTCATGTGTGTCTACTTCACTTAAAAGTATGTTCTTGAGGTGCACCCATTTACATAGAAATGTCTTGTTTATCCTCTTTTATTGTTGAATACCACTCTGTTGTATAAACAAAGCACATCTTTATCCATTCATTGCATGATGGGCATTTGGGCTATTTCCAAGATTTAGCTGTCCACAAATTGTGCTGCTATAAACATGGCCATGCATATATCACTGTGCTATGATGCTTTCAATTCTTTTGGGAAAACACCAAGAAGGGGAATGGCTAGATCAAATGGGACCTCTAACTGTAGTTTTTTGAGAAATCTCCACACTGATTTCTATAGTGGTTACACCAGTCTACACTCCCATTGTTATGGTGTGTGCCTAGATGTCCCCCCAGAGCCTCATGACATCATAGGTGGGGCTTTTTCAGAGGTTGCTGGATCTAGAATGTGCAACTACTAAATTAGTCCACCAATTGATTTGGCATAGCTCTGCTGGGATCAAGGATGTGATGCTAGGATTAAGGGTGGGAGTGCTACTCGCCCCAAGGTGGGTAGCCTGGATAAAATATAAGGGACAGAAAGATACTCCCCTACTCTGCCTGCCTTGCTGCCTTCTGCCTTCTGCCTGTCTTCCAGGCCACCCTGCCTTGGATCTGGCCAATTGTGGACTGAAACCTCTACAAATTGCAAGCTAAATAAACCTTTCCTCCCTTAAATTTGGGTGTTGGGTATTTTGTCTCGGCAACAAGAGGACAGTAGCTAAGACACCCACCAACAGTGAAAGGTCTGATTCTTTTCAATTCTTTATATATTCTGGATGTTAGACCTTTGTCTGAAGAATTAGCAAAAATTTTGTCCCATTCCACGGGTTATCTCTTCACTCTGTGATTTCTTTTGCTGTGCAAAAACTTTTTAATGAGATCCCAGTTGTTGATTCTTCATACTATTTCCTGTGTGGTCTGGGTTTTGTTCTTGAAGTCTTTGCCTACAACTATGTCTTCAAGAGTTCTACCACTTCTATCTTCTAGCATATTTAGTGTTTCTGTTTCAATATTTAGAACTTTGAGCCATTTTGATTTTAGTTTAGTGCATGGTGAGAGACATGGGTCTCGTTTCACTATTCACCATATAGAAAGCCAGTTTTTACAGCATCATTTATTGAAGAAGCTACTCTTCCAGTGAGGGTGTTTGGCCTCTTTGTCAAAAGTGAGGTGGTTGAGTGTGTCTGGGGTTGTTTGTGCATCTTCTAACCTGTTCCACTGATCCTCGGGTCCATTTTTTTGTTGTTGTTGTTTGGTTTGGTTTTGGCCAGTACTATGCTGTTTTTATCACAGTAGCTTTATAATGTAATTTCAAGCCGGGGATTGTGATGCTCCCTGCCTTGCCTTTGTTGGCCAGAATTGTTTTGGCTATTCTTCATCTCTTCTATTTCCAAATGAATTTTAGGATCAATTTCTCTAATTCTGTGAGGTATGCTACTGGTATTTTGATCAGGATTGCATTGAATCTGTAGAGTAGTTTAGGAAGCATGGCCATTTTCACTACATTGCTGCTTCCTACCCAAGAGCAAGGTATATTTTTCCACTTTCTGGTATCTTCTTCCATCTCCTTTTTCAGAGTGTTGTAGTTTTCAATGTAAAGTTCTTTTACTTCTTTTGTTAGATTGAGTCCTCAGTATTTCATTTTATTTTTTGATGATACTGTGAAGTGTGTGGCTTCCGTAATTTCCTACTCAGTGAATTTGGTTATAGAAATGCTTCTGATTTTTGAGTGTTGAGTTTCTATCCAGCTACAAAACCAAACTTGGTTATCAAATCTAGAAGTCTTTTGGTAGAGTTTTTGGGGTCTTCTATGTAGAGTATCATGTCACCTGCAAATGATAATAATTTAACTTCTTCCTTTCCTGTCTTTATTCCTTTTATTTCTCTTGTCTAATTGCTCCAGCTAATGTTTCTAGAACTATATTGAATAAGAGTGACGATAGTCAGCATCCTTGTCTTATTCCTGATTTTAGAGTGAAAATTTTGGTTTTGACCATGTAGTATGATGATGGCTGTTGGTTTGTCATAAACGGCTTTTTTAAAGTTAAGATAAAGACCTTCTTTTCCCATTTTCTGTAGAGTTATCATGGATAACTCTACATGGGCATTGGACTTTGTCAAATGCTTTTTCTGTGTCTATTGAGATGATCATGTGACTTTTGTCCATGGCTCTGTTGATATGGTGTATTACATTTATTGATTTGCATTTTTTGAGCCATCCCTGCATCCCTGGGATGAATCCTTCTTGGTCATGGTGTGTAATCTTCTTGATGATTTGCTGCATTCTGTTTGCTGTATTTTACTGAGGATTTTCACATCTATGTTCCTTAGGGAAATTCTCCTGTAATTCTCTTTTTTGGTTGAGTCCTTGTCTGGTTTTCGTATCAAGGTAATACTTGCTTCCAGGAAATATTTTTGGAGTACTGCTTCCCTTTCAATTTCATTAGACTCCAAAGAGTAGTAGCATTAGATCTTCTCTTGTAGAATTCAGCAGTGATTCCATCAGGGTCTGGGCTTCTCTTTGTTGGTAGGTTTTTGAACTACCTCTTCAATTTCATTGAGTGATACTGGGTTGTGTAGAATTTTTATATCTCCTTGATTCAGTTTTGGTAGTTCATATGTACCTAGGAATCTGTCCATTTCTTCCATCTTATTTGAGTATAGGTTCTTGAAGTAGGAATTGATGATCTTCTGGATTTCTGCAGGGTCTGTTGTGATCTCTCTCTTCACTTTTAATTGTATGGATTTGAGTCTTTTCCTTCCTTTTTTAAAATAAGATTGGCTAAAAGTTTGTCAATTTTATTTAATCTTTCAAAGAACCAACTCTTTGATTCGTTGATTCTTTGTATTATTTTCTTAGTCTTGGTTGTATTAATTTTAGCTCTGATCTTTATAATTTCCTCCCTAAGGTTAGCTTTGGGCTTGATTTGTTCTTCTTTTCCTAGAAGTTTGAGGCTCAACATTAGGCTTATTTGAGCTCATTCTGTTTTCCTGATATGGGAACGTTCCACTATGAGTTCCACATGTAGCTCTGCTTTCATTGCATCCCATGAGTTCCAGTATGTTGTATTGGCATTATCGTTTAATTGTAGAAACTCTAATTTCTTCTTTAATTTCATCTATGACCCAATGGTTGTTCAGGAGGGTGTTAATTTCCATATGTTTATGTCATTTTTATGGTTTCTCTTGCCATTGACTTCCAATTTCATTGCACTATGGTCTGATAATATGCATGGAATAATTTCAAATCCTTTGCATTTGCTTAAGCACACTTTATGACCTAGTATGTGGTCTATCTTGGAGAATTTCCTGTGCACACCTGAGAAAAGTGAGTATTCTGATGTTGTGGAGAAGAACACTCTGTAGATATCTACTAAGTCCATTTGTTCACAGGTTTGGTTCAGTTCTAATATTTCTTTGTTGGTTTTTTTTGTCTAGTTGATCTGTCCATTTGTGAGAGTGGGGTATTGAGATCTCCCATTACAATTGTGTTAGTGCTGATTTTTCATGTCCGTTAATATTTGTTTTATGTAGTTGGGTGCACTGGTATTTGGTGCATATGTATTTGTGATTGTTATCTCTTCCTCTTGGAGTTTTCCCTTAACAAGTATGTAGTGACCTTCTCTGTCTCTCTTGATCAGTCTTCCTTGAAGCTCACTTTGTCTGCAAATAGAACAGCTAGCTACTCCTGATTTTTTATG
>PVJO010020133.1:0-32861 GCA_004026905.1 Hystrix cristata | reverse complement strand
TCTACATTCCTGGGACTATAGGTGTGCACCATGGTCCCAGGCCTGTTGAACAATTAACATTTTTAGGAAGAACTGTAGGAGATATACCTTCTGATGCTTCATATTACTAAGAATAATTTTCTCACATCATATTTGTTAAATAATAACTTGAGTATGTAAAATCTTTGGTGACAGCACTTGCCTTTTCTTATTAGTACATGTTTGCAATACATAATGATTGTATTCATTGTGGAGTGCTGATACACATCTTTTTTTATCCCCTTCCTCTTCCCTCCCTCCCTTTGCCCTCCTTCCATCTCTTGGTCTGCTTCCCTTTTGTAAAAGTTCTCTCTGTTTCCTATTATCTATCTTTTTTTTTTTTTTGCCTTTATTTATATGTTGGGTTTCTCATACAAGAGAAATGATGCAATACTGAAGCTTGTGTGTCTGATTTATTTACTTAACATTCTTATCTCAAAGCACATTCATTTTCTTGCAAATGACTCATATCGTGCTGTGTATATTTTTGTTCAGGTTTGTTTTCATTTCCTTGAATGAGAAGGGAGAAGACATGGTGTTGGCCTGCAAACCATATTGGTAGTTTCTCTTGGATTTTCTTCACTTTTCATTTGACAGATTTTGGGGGCATCCTCAGATTTTAAATTGGAGGGAAGTGTTATTGGTGTTCAGAGTTTCTGAAATTTCTGGTTTTTAGACATTGTTTATGTAATGTGGTTCAGCTGGCTTTGAGGAATCTATTTCCCAGTTCAACTGCATTATATTGCTATGAGTTGAAGGAACAAATTTCTGGGTAATCGAAGCAGTCTTTAATTGTTCTCTTGCCAGAAACTGAATAAATAATCAACAATAATCCCAGTAGTCTCAGTTCTCTCAAATTTAAACTTTCCTTCTAGCTACATTAATGTCCCTGGAGGTCAAGCATCTCATTTTGTGAACTTTCTATCTTAGCAACATGTTTTTGTTTCCTGGAATTACAATCTTGCAGTAGATCAAAAGAGTGGTACTCTATTCACAGAGGCCTTGGTCATAGGAGAATAGGCGAGTGCCAGCCACACGCCTCTGGCGATAGTAGAAAGCAAGTTACAAATACAGAGACTCTTCTGATTGGTCAGGGGTGCTCTGAGGTGACAGGCTTAGGGGTCTGACCCAGCCTGCGACACTGAAGCTGAAGCCTGCCGGCATGATTCCTTCAGCTTCTCACTCATGGCAGGATCTTGTAGGTCTAGCGGAGGTCCCTGGAGGGACTGGGGCCGGCAATTAATCGAACAAAGCAGAAGTATTTCAATGGTTTACCAAGTGGTATGGCCACACCACATCGCCCATACACCTCCTGCCTCCAGTGTAGCATTTCCTCAGAAAGATACTTTATTTAGATACGAGTAATTGAAATTATTGATTATTTTAGTTTCTAATGGGAGTAAAACTTGACATCTTATTTTGCATTTTGGAGAGCACTTCATTGTGAAACGCTGGGACAGAAGTCATGGAGGACTGTAACTACTGAGACTGGTTAGCAGAGAAGGGGACAGAAACTGAAGGACTTTGTCTAAATTAATATGTCCTGTGACTACAACCTTATTTCATTTATTCTTCCGCCTCCTGACAGTGTAATTTTATACCTCTCACCCTCCTGTGTGCATCACATCCTATAGGAGTAGAACTTCTGCCAGAGAAGTGTTGGTTAGAAACTTTGGATTTGAATTCTAACTTGGCTACTTCCTAAGCAGCTTGGCCTAAATCATTCACGTAACTTCCCCGAATGTAGTTTGTTCACCTGTAAAATATACTATCTGGAGGGTCAAGTGAAATAAAAGATGTGAGAAAGCTTTGTACATTATGACATTTAAATGCTAATGGTGTTTTATTCATACATGTTTGCAGTCCATAGTGTTTACCTCCCTTGCGTGGAGTTGGCACATGTACACAACACGTGTCAGCTCCTTTTATCATCCCTGCTCCTTCCTCTCTCCTCCCTCTCTCTCCATCTCTTGGTCACCTTCCCATTTGAGAAAGATCTATCACCCTACTTTCTATTATCTTTTATTTTGCTCTTTATGTATAATTTGGGTTTCTCATATAAGAGGAACCATGCATTATTTGAGCTTATACTAAACTGCCATAAAGAACGATAAACTTCAGTCATTTGTAGGAAAACGGATGCACCTTGAGACCATATGTTAAGTGACATAAATCAGACACACAAGGCAATAGTTTTCATATGAATGTGTGTTTTATATTTCCTATGAATTTTAAGCACCTATTGTGTGTTTGATCACTATTTACAGAGTGTATTGTGCATAGTATTTTAAATATTTGTCAATTTAGTGAGTACAGTTAGGGTTTGTCAGTCTCCTTTTAAATAAATGGAAATAAACATTTCTCCCCATGCTTCTTAGGTAACGATTATAAAATCCAGAAAAATATTAACATTGAGTTTTTAAGAGCTACATGTGTCTACTTTGAGTAATGTAAATGGTATAAAATTATTCTTGATTATTTCTTATTATTTTTGTAATCTTCATTATTTAAATTAGTGTATACTTATTTTATCTCATTAGTGTTAAGTGGCAGGTTTCACTTATTGTAATTATTTTTTACTTCCTTTTTTCCCTTTGCTGTATGAGAAAAAAACCCTGTGCATTTCTAGATACAATGGGGGGGAAGTACCTTTTATAGGATGCTCAAACATTCTTTATCTTTTGTATGTGGATTCTTTTCTGACAAGGGCAAGAGAGAATTTACTGATTTCTTTGACAAAATAAATCCCTGACATTCTAGACATTCTAAGACATGCAGCTGAGGGAGTATGCTCCTGATGGAAGGTGATAGAACTTGGAGTGAATGTGGTTCCCTCCCTTAATGGAAGTAGTCTCTCATTGATCTTGGTTGCTGTGTAGTTTTTCCTTTTTACCATTCAGGTCAGAAGGTAGGCATCATCATTTGTTCAGTTCCGTATGACTTAGCTGAGAGGACTCAGAGAATTTGACTGGACTTTATTGAATGAGAAAGGATATCCTAGGCGCTCACTCATGATACACTGGCCCACTAGTTCTGGTTGTGCTCAGATTGGGCCACCCTCGTGGGTCCTGTGCTTCACCCCAGGACTGCAGTTCTGGGCAGCCCTGGTCCTCAGACCCTGTGATTTTAAGCTTCAGATTTGGTATGATAACTGTTATTTTTCAGAAGATGCACAAGATATACACATTAAATTTTAGATTTTTTTGCGAAAATAAGAACCATTCGATTTAGAAAATATGGCTCAATTTTCAGAGATGTAATTCATTGAAGTGCTACTTTGCCACCCATTTTTAGCTATATCTGCTAAACAAAAATGATATTGTTCCTCCTAAGCTCCCTTGAAATGCACGCCTCCATCCTGGTTTATTCTTTACTTTGCAGACGCTTTTATCGTTGAAATTGCTCATGATACTTTTGAAGAAAACCTTACCCAAAGCCTCAGTAATGCGCTGAACCCTTCCTCTCCATTTTTCATCAAATACTTCCATTCCCTTACTTCTCGCTTCCCCTCTACTCTACACAGATCTTTATCTGGCAGGAGAAAGAAAAACACATCTTATGAAAGCTTTGGAAAGGATTCAATTCCCTATATCAGAGCTCCCCTTCTCCTGGGACCTCATTATTTCTTTGTGGTACTTGCCCGGCAAATCAAGTCTGTCCTGTTGGCCCTCCCTCCTAGATTCTTAGCCCTTTGCTTCCCCATCAGATCTGTCTAGATAGGCGAAATGCACTGTGTTTCCAGCTCTGGGCACTTCCTCAATAATATAATTGGATTTCTAATGTTTAAAACAACATGTAAAAAACACTAGTATTTTTTACATTTTATTTCACAGGCAAGTAAACATCTGTGAAGACAAGGGAGCCTGCAGCTTAAAGAATTTCTTAAAACTAGAAGATCAAGAGGGCACATAGATTTGGGAAAGTTTGATTTTCTGTTAAGTTCAAAACAAACAGAGCAGGATGAGGGAGAGAGGAAAAAATGTGCCCTGACAAATGTTGCCAGCAGCCTGGAACCAAAGAATGTATTTAAAAACCTTGGCTGCTCAGGTGAAGGCTTGACAGGTGGCACCCTGAAGGTAGCCTGGACTTGTTTGGCGTGCCCTGCCCCATGGCTTCTGATCTTCCTGGAGTCTTCTCCCACAGCCAGGTCATGTGGCGTCGGGGCATGGCGTGCGGCACCCTGCCCACTTTTGCCGGGGCATTAGCAACTGGAGGCGGCCCGGAGGCTCCTTCTCAGTGGAGATCACTTTCTGCCTTTTTCTTCCTTGTCACTGATGGTGCGGAACCACTTCTGCTCATCACTCTCTTTTAATCTGGCCCAGCGATGAAAAAGACCTAGTGGGGCCTGCCTGGCAGGTGAAGCATCCAGATGTTAAGCTCCAGGATTAATTTTGCTGGCAGTGGCTTCTGGGAGTCAGCGTCCTTTCCGTGGCTTGGCTAGTGGACTGGGTTAACCCCTCGCAGTCCAGCAGGCTCATCTGATGTGTCAAGTTAGCAGTCTAGATCTCTTGGCAGGAAGATCTACCTGATGCTCTTTAAATCCAAGAATCTGTATTTAAACGCTGGATCACAAAGTTTTAGCAGAGGCTTAGTCTTCTCAAACAAAAAGGACAGCAGTCCCTGTAGATGATCATGAGGCGAAGTGATGTGTATACTTTCTGGGCAGTGTCCATCAAAAGAAAGGAAAGGCAGAGTGTGAGAAGAATTTACCACTTACTAGGCATGATTCATGGATGAAATGTTACTCCAGAAAGCAATTAGATGTACCCCAGCCACCACACACACACACACACACACACACACACACACACGCATGCATGCACACACACGCACAGGTCTCATCCTCTTCTTTTTTGAAAATTTTGCTTTTGTTTTGTGAAATCTTCTCCCTTGTCCCCAGAAGTCAAGAAGAAAATTTACAGTCTGACTCTGCCTTCATGAAATCTTGCCTCTACCGTCATGTTTTTTTTGTTGTTGTGGAAAAGTTTACGACTGAGTGTCGCCAAGCAACAGTACTTTTGAAAGGGGCCCTAAATATTAAACTCATTTCAAGTGTGACTTGAGACTCAGGCAGACGGCAGGAGTGGTGACAATTTATTACTCTTCAGAAGCCCTAAAGCAGAGTAAATATAGATTTACCAGTGATAATATGAGAACAACAGATCAATTTGATTTTAAGTAAATCCTTCCCCCCAAAAGCCAGAATTTGATTAATCCATCGAAGCTTGCTGGAATCACTAGGAACTAATCGAAACACAGATGAGTGCCTCTTCTCACATTGTTAAATGTACCTGGCTAAAGAAAAGGGAATATTCTGAGCTTTTTTTCTTGCTGCAGATTTTCATCTTTTTCAGTGATTTTTACCCTCAAGTTTAGGTGTGGAGTGTCCAGTTTTAAAACAGTCGAGAGCCTGAGATATTTAATTCACTCTGTATGTAGAATGAACCAGCATCATCTAACAGCCTTATACTAGAATCCCAAGGCTCTATGTCATGCCCTGTCTCCAGACTGTGCGCAGAGATGGCTGTTTGGAACTGCTCTCAAGGACCCTGTAACCCTCTTCCAATTTATTCTGCTTGTGTCCTAAGGAAAGAAAAATCCTACAAATTCCAGAGAGCTGTGGTAATACTTTAGTGCCATGAAAATCTTACTGGCACTTTGAATTTTCAGGCTGCTTTTTACTCTGTCTCAGAGAACTTTTTAAACATTTATGTATTTCACAAATATTTGTGACTAGTGGAGATCAACTCGGTTTTACAGGCAGAAAAACTGAGAAAAAGAGAGAGAAGTGGAATATCTAGCAGCGCCAAGAAAGTCAGTGCCAAGGTCATCTAGAAATACAATATCAATGGGGTCAATTGATCAGCCATGCACTTAGGAACTCAAAGTCATAAAGACTTTAGACAAGTGTGGTGATTGTTACCTCTTAACGTTTTACAATTTAAACAGTGCTTTTACCTATATTCTTGAATTTGCTGCTTGAAGCTTTCTTGGTCCTCATTTTTGGTGAATGATTCTCATTTCCAGGCGGAGAAACTGACGAGTACTAAGTGACCTCATGTCAACTGGCACACTGGTATAGTTAATGCATTTTAGACTGGGACCAAAGTCTTTTGAACCATTGCTCACTACTTTTTCTTCTACTTTGGGCCCCTTAGTATAGTTGATATAGGGAGTTAAATATTGCTCGTGTCTCTTTTTAGAAAGTGGCTGGTGATTACAATAATTTTCGTAGGCAGGGAACTTTATAAAACTATTCTAGCCTTTAGTTCCATGCACACTCATTGACACTGACAGTTAATTCAGTATTTTTCCCAGGACATGACCATTATTTCACTTATTTTAATAACAATGATGGCAATGATATTAACTCTACTAAGTCAAAGGTTGAAGAATGTCCATATAATGACAAAGTCTTCATATTTAGGCCTGATTTTTATTCTAGAGAATTTGATAAGCATTCTTTTATAGAGCTATTCTTGAGAGTTAAGTGGGTATTTTCTGAAAGTGCCGTGAAGTTCTGATTCTATTCAGCTGGAAAAAAAAAAGAATGATTTATGCACAACTGCATATAAATGATATGTGCACTATATTCCTGTGTGTCCTGGAAGCTCTATAGCTTTTTAATATTGCTTAATAAAATTGAATATGAGTTTTTTAAAGGTCTTACTTTGCTTTGCAAAATAAATAATAGGTCCAGGTGGCTTTTGTTCTGCTATAAATTTCATCATAACTTCAGGAAATTTCCCTGAATCATGTCGCTGCTCACTTTTGTGTGTGAGATATGAAGTGAAGAATTTGCTTTTTTCTTAATCCCTTTACCCTGGAATTTCTCAAGTGAGAAAAGTAGTTGTAGGAAAGCCTGTAAGATCTGTGCTTTGGCTATTACTAGGAAGGGAGTGTCAGCGAAAATGTTGACTAATGAATTTTTCCCAGTGAATTATGAGGCCTATAATCAAGCCTTATCAGTTGGCTGCTCCATCAAATCCAGTTAACTAACAATTTTCACCACTATTAATCCCTAGCTGAGGTTCAATGCTTTGGATTAAAGCTCTGACCCACACAGAAGAAATAAAATACACGAAGTTAAGTCTACTTTGAGAAAGATTCTGACTCAAGTTATTGACAAGGCTGGGTCCTCGTAGGGCAGCAATTCTGAAAGGTGTACAGACCCTGAAGTAATTCCCAATGATCTGCCTGCCTTTGAAATCACTACTTCACTAAGGTTTATTAGAAGAAGTAGATGGGTTAAATTATGTTGCCTAAGTAAGCTATTTCTTTTGATGCTGTATTATGTATTACTTTATATTTTTTACCCACATTATTGTTACTGTTGTTTTAGTGAAGTCTTTTTGTACAGAAGTCTTCAAAAATTATATAGTATATTGGAAAATATTTTTAATGAAATAATAAAATGAAACTTTAAAAATAAATACTGTGCCGAAACATAGAAACTTAATGAATATATTAAATGTGAGAAGAAAGCCTGATCCCACAAGAGGAAAACTCAGCTTTTATGAGGAGTGGGAAGTGAATTATCACTGCTTGTTTTCTTTGTGTAATTTTCTGTAGTCATAACTTAGGTTTACAGTCTTTATAATTCAGCTTAGTGTAAATTATGCTGTGTTAATAAACTACCTGAAAATCTCAGTGGCTTACACAGATAACAGTCATTTCTCACTCAAGTTACCGGCTTACTCTGAATCAATCAGGGCTTGCTCTAAATTTTCTTCCATGGGGATCCAGACTAACCCACAACCCCTATCTCGTCATATGCTTTTCACGGGTCCCAACATAAGACTGCTGCTCAACATCTGAAGCAAAAACCTTACGGCCGAATGTATTGCTTATTTAAGCGAGGTAAAGCAATGTGAATCAGACACACTTTTTAAGCAAAGCAGCGAACTGATTCTTTATAGGATTTTTGGAAGAGCAGAGTCTGGGGATGGACACATTGACAAAATGAGAGTGTGCTGACACTAGCTACAGAAGCCTGGTGACTAGGGTGATGCTGTTGTTGACTAATGGGCAGTCAGAGGATGTGTCTTGTGTAAGTCTGTTCACCAATGGTTGGCTTTTAGAAGCAAGATGCTGTAAGTGATTGGCCAATGTTCTTGAGCAGTTCTGGTGATTATTATTACCAAGGCTATGAAAGTATCACTGATTGATTAAATAGATTGAAAGAGTTCTGGTGTTTACTATGACTGCAAACCTGGGTTTTTTTTAAAAAAAATATATATATATGAGTATGAACAGTTTTATGGTTTCATTCATTCATAGTAATCAGAAAGAGGAGGTGATGAAACCATGGGAAGCATTAAAGTTTCATTCACATTTTATTGTTCAAAGAAAATCACAGAGAAAAGTGTATAGAAATGGAGAGGGGCAGTAACATCAACTCATAATGAAGGGCAGTAAATGTTTTGAATAATAGCATTTACTACCCAGGTTAAAGTTAAAGTAGAAGGGAAATACGGAGCACTTATATCAACAGAGAAGGTGTAATATATCTTTAAAAACAAAACCAAGCACTACTATTAGATGAAAAACTCCATTTTAAAAAAGATTTTAAGACTATTTTCCTGTAAGCACCTTCATTTGTGGCACTAGAAGGCTGATCAATAGCTAGAAAATCATGTTCATAAATGTCTTAAGTTGTTTTGTAATGTCTATATTCTGTATTAAATTCTAAAAAGCAAAAACGTATTCTCTAGATCTTTATTTTCTATCTTGCTGACTTACAAGAAGAAAGATATGACCCAATAAAAAGAAGGCCATAACAGCTGCAAGATCAACCCATTAAGATACCACTTTGATTGTGTCACTTAAAATCTCATCACAAACTTTCCATGGGCTAGAATGCAAAGTCCAACTTCTCACGGCTAGCATTTCTTGTCTTGTTTATTTTTAAAACCTCAAATGAAGGAGACATCTGATAGTAAGTTTAATAATAAATTCTATTATTATTTTCTAATTTCAAAGAGTCTTCGAGAGTGCTTTCATATAAAGCTACTTGTTTAATAACAGACAAACTTTTGGTTTTTTGTTGAAATGAAAACCACCCAGTCCTGGTGGAAGCTCAGAGAAGTTCAGTGTCCTGCGCGTGCTGCAGGTAGAAGCCAGGATGTCTCAGGCCTGGTGTGCTTGATGCTATAATCTGCTAAGCCGGACGGATTGACCTACGTGCTACCGTCCCTCAATCTCTTTTGCTTTAGTTGCTTCCTGCCTTTAATCATATTATTCCACCCTTCATAATGTGACTTAAATGGTCCCTGAGTAGGCAGATGAGGCAGAGCTGTTCCATCTAGGCTGACTAGCTGACGAGATCTGTCAATACTGAGTAGATGTTCTCTATTAATGAACTGACCGTTTGATTAGGTTTGGACTCTAAAACATTTTCTTGAGTTTTATTTTGCAGTATTTTTTAAAAAAATTACATAATTTCCTCAAATTTCAAAACTTTGTTAAGACTCTAGACCCCTGAATATATACACAAACCTAAAGATGCTTCTAGCCACACAGATATGTGTTGATAAACAGGCATAAGCATGCGTGTAATAATGCTGATGCTATCTGACATTTATTGACCACTAATTCTGGGCCTCCAGCTGCATTTTGCATGTATTGTCCTTTTTAATGCTTGTCACACAGTACAGATGAGATATGAACTGTGTAATCTCTGTTTTACAGATACAGTTTTCACAGCTGTAAATGGTAAACTGGGACTCAAATCTAGGTAGTCAAGCTCCAGAGCCAACACTTTTAACTCGAAGCCTCTGTCTATAATAGCAATAAATATGCACATGTGTGTGTCCCTTCACATATTTTTTGTTATAGGAAGTATGGGGAAAAATAGGCAGAAGTCGTCCAACTGATTATCTGAAAAGGTATCAGTGTTACATATGTATTTGGATCAGTGTTTGGATTTTCATGTTTTGCTTGAAACTCTGATATATGAGGTCACATAAACTGGGTGGCAGGATTCTTAGCTTTTATTGGATGTTAATCAATGTTATCTTAATGACGGCTCTATTTTTCTGGTATAAAGCAAGTTCTTCACAATTTTGGCCCTTGCCGCTTTGCTGAATCATTTTGGACTGCTTCTCCCTTGTACACAAATTGCTGAACAATCTCATCTTTGCATGGTACGCTGCTAATATACTCCAGACACCACTATGTGGGCTTAAATTACCCGATGCCAATAAAATACTCACTTTCCGTGTCAAACAGTGTGTGAAGAAACATGCTTCACTTCCACTTCTTTGTGGACATGATGTATTGGCTCTATAAACATAGTACTTAGCATGAGAAAACATAGTTTTCAGATAAACAGACTATTTTATTATCTTCATTTTCCTTTTCTGCATACTTTTTTCTCAAAAACACATGAATATGTTTTGTTATTGGTTCGCTTGGTGCTTTCAGGTTGGTTCTTTTGGCATGAAGAGGTTTTAGATTCTCAAGTAGAATAATAAAAGGGACACAGAGAACCCTGCCTCCCGCAGCAGTCCAGGGGGATGGAGCAGAGTGAGTCCCCCAGTTGAGGTGGTCTTTAACTAAAGGTCAAATGAAATTGTACTGGAAGCCCCGTGACTAGCTCCAAGTGGCTATTTGAGGTCGAACGTGCTGAACTTGTGAGAATTGGAGGGGAAAAAACCACTCTAAAGGCAAAGCTCTTTGTTCCCTCACTTTTCTCCATCTTATGAAATATGAAATGTCGAGTTGTCTGTGATTCTTTCTTTATTAGATTAACCAAAGGTATAGACTACAGGATTTTGGTAAAGAAGTTTGTTTTGAAGAGCAATGGCTTATGCTCCCCCAAACATACCACATTGGTATAAAGATTATTTTGAGTTAAAGTCACTTGAAAAACAGCAGATGCAAGAAGGGCATCCTAATCTGTCTTTTTCTTTATGAAAATGAGAGATAAATACTCAACGAGGAGTCATAATCTAAAGAATTATGTAGAAACAGATTTCACTTAAATAATGTTTATCTTTCTCCTGCCATCCTACATAATTTATTTTTCCACAACTACTTCTATTTGTTCTATCTATTATCAGAACATTACACTTTGTCAGTTTATTGGGTTTTCCTTTCCTTATTAGGGATCTTGTGTCAAGTAACACTTACATACTTTTCTCCTATTAATACATCTTACATCTATTTAATTCTCAGGCCCAATGTGGACCCCAAGAGAATAGAGATAAAAGTTTGCTTTCCCTACTTTAAAGATTTGGAAGAAGATGAAAACTATTTTCCAAGACTGTTTTCCCCTCTCACCATGGACATGGTGGCTTAAACAATAGAAATGTATTGTCACAGTATAGATGCTGCAAGTTCAAACTACACAGGCAAAGCTGCACTATCTGAAGGCTCTTGAAGGTACTTCACTAGGTTCTATGGTTGCTTGGCATCTTTGATGTTCCTAGGCTTTGAGATGGATCACTCTGCTCTCCAAAGTCACATGACACTCTTCCCTGTAAGTAGTTCTGAGTTCACATTTCCCTTTGCTTACAGTACACCCAGTCCTTGCGTTAGTGCCCACCATTGTCCAGTATGATCCTATCTTATGTTGGTTACATCTATAAAGATCCCATTTCCAAATAAAGTCACATTCTCAAGTATTAGGAGTTAGGATTTGAAGAATACTTTTGGTGTGGGACACAGTAATATCCACTCCATGGAACAAGACTGAAACTCTAGACTGGAGCAAATGTATAACCAAAAACTGACTTGGTGGACTGGTTAGCTCTCTTCATCATTTTCCTCAACTTCTCTGCTTTTTTTTTAAGTTGGAAAATTAGAATTTCTTTCAATCTTCTACTGAATGCAATTGAAACACAGGCGTTCAGAAAAATCTGTAGATTTTCCTCCCAGATTTGTAACTTTGACTGTGTTCCTTTGAGTCCTTGTCTTCAAACTTTCTAAAGATCTATTTAATAAAGTGTAGCTCTATGACCAGTCAAATTGAATGATATAATAATACTATGCCCCACAATGAATGAAATCACTGTGTATTACAAATATGTACCAATAAAAAAAGAAGAAAAGGTATCTACTTCTATATCTCTAATTAAAAAACACTAAAAAGTAAGATACAAAATGGGAATATTCCTTTTGTTTCAGGATTAGCAACTATGTCCCACAGAATCCCAGAAACATTAATAAAATCTTTGGTTAAAACAAAACACCAAAATTGAGGTCTTTTCTACAAACTTTGAATCTGTATTGCTGTTCCCAGTCATTGTCAACACAGTGCCTCATAAACTACCCTTCCCCTACCGTGTCACACCTGCTGAGGGCTGGGGAGTTAGAGAGTTGTTTGAATGCTGTGTCTTCATCCCTTCGTCCCCACCAGGCCGTGGGGAGTGTTGTCACTTCTTGCTTCTTCTGTCTTGGATTAACGCCACATCTGTCAGAACCATTGCAAAATAACATCAATATCCCTACCATTTTGCATCTATAGTCTTTGCAATATGACTCTTCTGGTCCTTCTAACAACAGATGGGATTGTTTCTCCATATTTTCTATCTAGACTGGCTCTGTGACTTGCTTTGGGCAATAGAATATAGCAGAAATGAATTCTGAATGTGGGATGTAAGAAGCCTGCCATATGTCCACTCTTGCCCTATAATCTCGCCACGGCCATGAGAACAAGTCCAAGTTAGCCTCTCAAAAGATATGAAGGGTGTGTGGCATGGGAGAGACCTGAGCTGTCCCAGGTGAGATATCCTGTATGAGTGCTTATTCCAACGGACTTCATCTGCACACTGTAATTACATGAGTGATCCCAGAAGGGTCCAGATGAGCTTCAACTGGACTGGCAGAAATGTCTCATCACTCTTAGACTTGTGGACAGGAATATGTGGTTGTTGTGTTAAATTACTAAGTTTGGGGGGCTTTGATGCACACCATTAAGATACAGAAGTTAGTGCTTATCGGTAAAATGTCATAAGCAAAACCCAAAACGTGTTTTATTTTTGCAACAAGATGATTGTTACTGTTAATCGTGTGCCAACTAGATTTAATTAAGAAACTTGTAGTCTATTAGAAAAGCATACTTTTGGATGTATATGGATGAATCAAAGACTTGTAATTTTGATAATATGTACAGTATTCAGCACCTTGATCTTGTGCATTTCCTCTGTTCTGCCTCTTTGCCACCATGAGCCAAGCAGCTCCATCCTGACACTCCCTTTCCCCTGGGTTTCTACTTGGAGCCAACCTACAATGGACCGAATCCTGTGAAAGCATGTGCTAAACTGAACTTCTCTTCCTTTAACTTGTGGGTGTCTGGTGCTGTGTCTTAGCAACAAGAAATCTGACTAATACAGTGGTAGGTAGAGGTTGGAAACAATTATGACCTTTATTACACAGGAGAAAAAAGTGTTAAAATGATAGCTGGTGGTAATTTGGAAGATAGAAAATGTTCCTCACACATGTTTGGATTTGATCAAACAAGTCCAGGCAAATGATGAAAAAAAGTGTCATCTGGTTGCTCTTGGCTACATACGATAAGGAAACCTAAAGAAAGAGACAAGCTAAAGAAAGAATCGGCCAGTTTACACAGAAAATTTAGATGAGGTAGAGGACCTTCTTTGTTGGAAAATAAAAGTATTTCTCATCTTCAGCCTTTTTTGCCAGTAAGATATTCTAAAAGTCAAATAAAGCCTGGAGAGAAAGATGAAATTATGGCAAGACTGTGAGCTCCTTTATTAAGACTTCTGAAGAATGAAATCCATGCTTAACAAAACTTGTCAGCTGGGTGAGTGAAGTTTTTGAAGCTGGACATGGTGACACATTCCCGTAATCCCTCTACTCTGGCAGGATGAGGCAGGAAGACTGCAAGTTGAAACCCAGCCTCGACAGTTTAATGACTTAG
This sequence comes from Hystrix cristata, assembly GCA_004026905.1. Classification (NCBI taxonomy): domain Eukaryota; kingdom Metazoa; phylum Chordata; class Mammalia; order Rodentia; family Hystricidae; genus Hystrix; species Hystrix cristata. The sequence continues at coordinate 18,958 of PVJO010020133.1, read as the reverse complement.
TGACACCTTGTCTAAGAAATAATAAAGGGGTTGGAGAAAGGGGATGGAGATGTAGCTCAGTGCAAAGGTCCTGAGTTCACTCCCCAGTTCCAAACAACAACAACAGTAACAACAACCACCAGACAAACCAAAACAGACTAGGGAGGGTTTTTTAGGAAACATATACAGGTGTGATTAGTCTCACATAAATCTGATTCCAAAGTTCCTGAGATTACATCTAGAAAATGACAATGAAAAACAATTTCATATGAGATGTGTGGAACTTGAGGTGCACAATGATAAGGTACATAGACAGCCCACAAATTTTTCATAGAGTTTTATTGACAAAACAGTAGCCAAGGTGTGCTAAAAGGAGTGACACCATTCAAATTTCAAAAGTAATTCAATACCTTTAAGTTTATTAGAATAGAAATTGTGCTGAGAAAGCTCCCTAGCTGAAAACACACAAGAGAGAAGACAAAAGACATGATGGAAAAAGACATTGAAGACCTGAAGAGATAAGAAGATGGTGACTACATTGGAGGAAAACACTGTTCAAGAGAATCGCTCTCAGGTATTAGAACCAGAATCTAATGAAAAATATTACCTGAACCCAATATGCTGAGTCCTGATGCCATTTTCCCAGCAAAATTTTAAAATTTTACCAGTAATTGTTCCATGTGTCTCATTCTCTACACTTTTGAATGGGAGTGTTATTTTTGAGTTATGGAGTATTCTGCGCTAGCTTTTATATTGCATTTGAGTTGCGGAAAACTTATCTTTTTAGTTAAAAAAAAAAACCCTCTTGATCATAAGCAATCACACCAAAACCCAATATAGAACATGGTTATCATGCTATAATAAAGTAATCTTTTTGGAAATGTTGGGAGGTGGTGAATATCTTTTACATGAAACGGATGTGAATAATTGAGGACACAGAGCTTTTATGGTAATTTGATTGCAAAAGTTACACTAATTTTCTATCCCTTTAGCCCTCTCTTCATAATGTAAATGTGCAACCTATACTATCAAGAAGTGGAGTCTATTTCCCTATCTCTTGAATTTACAATGACCTTGTGACTTTTTTGGCCAAATAATATAGCAGAAGCGATGACTTTCCAGTTCCACCTCTGTGCTTTCAGATGCTTTGCATGTGTCCTCACTCCCTTGTGGAATCTTGTCATTGTCAAGAGGACACACCAGAGTTATCCTGTCAGATGCAAGAACATAGAAGAGGGCTAAGTCTTCTGCCCGGCACCTGGCAGGCCAGTTAGCTCCAGCTTACCTGGCTGAGGAATTCAGGTAGATGAGTGACCCTAGTGGAGCTTAACTGATCCTACCTGGGCCAGTGGCACGCTATGGCTGGATCTAGATTTATGAGAAAGGATAAATGCTTGTTTGAAGAGCATCTCAAAATAAGGGGATGGGGATGTAGCTCAGTGTAAAGGCTCTGAGTTCAATCCTCTGTACCCCCCTCAGCCCTCTAAAATAACATTATATATTTATGCAGTTTCTTATGTAGTAATAGCCCTAACCCCATTTGTGTGAGCTCTACCCTTCTATTTAGTTGTTTTGAAGGCCTCACCCCTTAATACCATCCATTGGCAATTAAATTTCTTCAGCATATGACATTTAGGGGATATTCAGACCATAGCACCGTCTAAACCAAGCCAGAAGAACTTTAACTGAATCATCCAGAGGGTTTGAGGCTGTCCATAAGAATGGAAGATTAGCATGTGTCCCATTATGGGGGTTCCATTTATGCAGTAGATTCTGCCCCCTTTCCTTCTGCAGTGGCTTACTACATGAAAAACTGGGAAAATCTGAAGGATTTAAAAACTCCATGTTTTATCTTCCTCAGCTACTCAAGGGAAGTGCACGGTCAGTAGGTGGTGATGGGAGAGTCAGCAATGGACACCTCACCACTGAGGGCATTGGGGGCTGATCACTGTTAGTGAGTGAACGGTGACAGCAAACAGAGGTCTGAAGCTAAGTGAAGAGATTCTTCTTCTTTTTCCTCCCACCCTTCTATGTTTTCAATCTAGCAGCTGAAACTAGAAAGTACATTAGGAGACATAAATAGCCGATTACTCTCACTCCCAACTCCAAGCCCCACCGTTGATACAGGGAAAGATGAAACGTGAAACTAGGGTTTTAAACTACCCTATATTTTTATGGCTGAAAGTGACTCCAAATCTGTGAGATCTGCCTAAGATACTGAAGAGATGTGACAGGGATTAGAGAAAAATAAAACTCTGTCTAGTACCTGAGGAGATTGAAATTGTTCAATAAAATGATTATAAATAGCTATAAGCACTATTCACTTCGTTCGCATCCCTGTCTTAGAATTTATGAAAAAAATTACGAGCGTGTTTGTGTATATTTGTGAATAAAAATGCTTAAAATTAAGTGGTTTCTAAGTTGTAGTTTTATGAGAATTTAGTGGTCTATTGATTGTATTTTCAAATATTTGTTTCCATATATATCATTGTCTTAAAAATAGAATGAGAGTTACTAAACATTTAAATCTACCTTCATTTGCTCCAAAATTGAATGATTCTTTTCTCTCTATGGTGTTCTTCTATGACTGATCACAAGCAACAAAAATAAGTGATTTTTTTACTTTCTGCCTAATTTATGCTACCCATACAAGATATTGTATTTCAAACCTTGGGGTCAATTTCAATCCAGGTATATTCAATTTTGTGGACAGACTAAATTGTTGAATATTTACATACTGAATTTTTGCTGAATTTTCATGTGTCTCGTGAATTGCACCTTCATTATCAGTTCAGTGTTGTTCTTATGTGTGTTTTGCCCTCTCTGTTAGGGTTCTCCAGAGAAAGAAAACCAGTAATTGGCTCATGCAGTTATGGAGACTGGAAAGTACCAAATCTGCAGGGTGGGCTGGCATGCTCAAGCCATAGAGAAGAGCTGAGATACTGCCATTGAAGTCTGAAGGCTGCCTGTTTTGGATCTGTGAAGTCCCTCTTGTTTCTGGGTAGTCAGTGTTTTGGTCTATTCAGGCCTTCAACTTACTGGATAAGGATCATATTATGGAGGGAAGTCTATTTTTCTCAAAGTCCACATATCAGAATGTCAATGTCATCCAAAAACATCCTCACAGAAACATTAAGAATGATGTTTGAACAGATATCTGAGCTCCATGGTCCAGCCATCATATTGATATATAAAATCATTCTCTCTCTCTCTCTCTCTCTTTCTCTCTCTCTCTCCTTTCCAGTTTGGTTATTAGACTTCCTAGAAGTTTTATAGTCCCATCAATAGCTTCTTCCAAAGGCTTTCGAGGTGATTTCTTTGCCCTCCTATTTTCCCATGTAATTAAGGATCTAGCCATTCTTTATCAATGATTTTAGAGTTGATAGACCAAAATATTGATATCTTACTTACGTTTCTCCTTCACTGTATTAGCTGCATATTCATCTATATGGGTAAAATTTATGTATTCAGGTCTCAAGTCAGGTATAATACTATTATGTTCAAACCATTTAAATATAAATAAGATATGGATATTTCCAAAGCTGTATCTTCTATAACTGTATTCCTCTTCCTTAATGCTATATCCATGTTCACTAATCATGTCCAGCAAAGTTTAATATCCTAAACCTCCTACTGAGAATCTTCATATTTAAGACTCCCAGACTTACCTTCGTACATCTGGCCAAGAATGTCATATCCTTGTATCCTAATGCCATACTCAAACTATGTATCTGACTTGATTCTAGTCCCAAATTTCTTACTTATGATGTTGAATTCATCAGTATTTCTTCCACTTCCCATTAACTCTTTACTCCTTAAGCTTTTTTTACTTTTGAATAGGCCACTAGCTTGCCTCCTCCTTCGCTACCTCCCACCTTCCATTATTTTGTTATAACAATAGAGATTTTTAAACAGTCATTGTGCTTATAGTTGTCCATCTCTATTCCAATGGACATAACTTGGTTTCTTTTTCTAAAATTCCAATTGCCTTATAATGCACGGTTGGTTGCATGAAATATTTTTTCTCAGTGAGTATATTATTATGCACATGAAAAAGCAGAAACTTATCCTGACATTCAAAGTCTTCCACACTTGAATCCCTTTACTTCTCCAAGTTCATTTCCTCTTATTCTCAAACTCCAACTACTTATTCCAGCAAGGATGATCTTATTGCTCTGACCAAATAACCTGCGTATGCTACCCTTCAAGCTTTTGTTCTGCATGCTCCTGTCTGGCCCAGCCTTTGCCCACTTGTCTCACATCCAGGTTCTTGCCAGCTTCAGTGCTTAGATGTGCTCTGACTTCTTTGGGGTGCTCTTCTCTAATCCCACTATGTCAATCTGAGCTACCAATCTCTCTGTACCGTCAGCAAATTGTTATTGTTAAGTGAAGATGACATCTAACAACTAATCAGTTACAACATGTCCTTTCAGAAGGATTTCAATACCCTTCTCACAAGTGCATTTTAATATACTTCTCTCATTTGATTCTCAAAACAACCTTGTTGAGAGGAAAGAGGGATACTATATCTTGTTTGAAAATGAAAATAGCGAGGCTCAGAGGGATCAACGCTCAGAGTTTGCAATGCAGTTTCCAGTCAGGTGACTCCTGATGACAGTGTTTTTAACACAGGTCTTCTAACTTCTTTCTCCTTGTGCCTCCAAACATATCTCAGGATTGGTATGCAGATTCAATAAATGATGTACATGTGTGGGAGCATTTTATAATTTGTATAGAGTTATACAAATAAGTATTTTAAAATCTATATTTTATATAAATAAGAGGAGCAAGGACCACACTTTGTATTAGTACTAAACTGTTCAACACGTACTCATTTTGGGATGATCGTATGAAGGGATAAAGATTAAATATACATTCTCGTCCTTCCATAGTTTATAATCAAGCAGAAAGACAGGCAAGTAAGGAGTAAATACAGTACAGTGTGACAATGCTCATAATAGAAGGATGGATGACTGTAATGTAGTGGGAAAGTGGAACTGGCCTGAATTTCTGTTAATTTAATTACAAATCTATGCATTTTATTGTCAGAGGGAAGAACAGAAAAGAGGAGCAGGGGATTAAGAAGGCAAAAAATGAAGAAGATGATATTTACTCAAAGCAGACAGAACCCTAACAACAAACATGTCATTTTGTGTCAGGAACTGTACTTGGCTGGGATGTATTTAATTATCACGAACTATCTTGAAATATCATTATCACTGTCACTCAAACTGAAAGCTGAGGAAGTTAAAGAACTTTATCAAGGTCATACAAATCATTTTGAGTTCATAGTAATGACTGTAAACCATACTGAGTCAAACACTAGATATAATTGCATTGTCTAAGCATTATTTTTATTAAAAAAGGTTTTCTTCCTCATCTCTTTCTTATTTTAAACACAGTATTCTTGTATCCCTGACATATTCATAGTCTAAAGTCCATCTTGGCACCATAGGAACTTAGGTTGCATGGGAGAAAGAACAGACATATCTTAACAAATACAGAAAAACCCAGAAAAGCTTTGTTGTGTGATATTACTATTTTAGGACACTTTGAGAACTTCTGCTTACTTATGAAAGCCATACTCATTCTACTTTGAGAGTTCAATCAGCCATTGATAATTAAATAATAAGCCAGATTTTTGCTAATAATATATCTTTGCTGTGCTTAAATGTTCAGCTGCCACCAACAACAATCTGATGAGGGCAGAACAAATACTGTGGATCTGAAGAATAAAGATATCCTCAGTAGGATTAGCTGGGTGGTGAAGTTCACCTGCAAAATTACATATTATATCTCTATACTCTGTCAAATATTTAAGTAACAAATCAAGCAAGAGAGTCTTTGTCAGCCTCTTATTTGGAACCAGATGTACTCTAGATTTTTGTCATCATCTGCATATTTAATCTTAGATACAAAAACATCATATTAATTATAACTGCCCCATTAATTCTGGCTGATTATTTAGGACCTGAGGTGGTGAATATATCTTTCAGCGCAGGTGGCATGATTCTCATCCTTAGGAGAACAATCATACTCATGGCAAGTTGGACGATTTATTTGTAATTCACCTGAAGTGAAATTCATTTCATCAAGAATGTAGATACTTCAATTGTTAGAGAAATCACAGACCTTTTTGTTGAAGTAATTTTTCTTTTCATAATAAATTTTTTCCTATGGAAGAAAAATGACTTTGCTGTAATTGGTTTCCACTATACTTTATTCTTTTATGCATACACCCGTCTTCTTATCTGTGTGTCTTTAAGATTTAAGGCTACAGGATTGGCTCTAGTTTGTAGCGGTATTTGTGATGCACTATGGATTGAATTGAAATCCTTTGAATTCATTTAGGCTGTGACATTTTATGGCAGATTAATTAAAATGATTCGTAGTTACTTTAGCCTCAGTGGGATAAGTGAACATGTTTCTGATGTGAAATTCTCTCTTCAGCCCCTGTCACTTCTTGCCTGATTCCTCTAGAAAGCTCTACCACGTTTCCCTTGCGAGTTATTTAATAATGATATTTGGGTGGCATGTGAAGGTAATCTTGCATTTGTAGCAAAGTTCAAGCCCCCTGCCATTCCAGGTGTTTGCAAGCCAATAGCTGTCGTTTAATCAAGGCCCACACTAACTGGTTGGGAATGGAATGCGGCCCCACAAATGCAGCACGAAGCTCCTCTGTGATTTATTCAGCGGTGCTTCAGTCAGGTCTGCTTGAGAAACAAGTGGAGGATGCCTTATGTCCTGGCATCGAGTTGCCAGGAAACTGACTCCCGGGAAGGATTTCTTCCAAGACACTGCAAGTTCACAGCAGGTAACATCAAGTTCTTCAACTCTCTTCTCTCAGGTTGGTGATTCCTTCACATAATTAGCTGAGTTAGGACCTGACACCATCCACCTGTTTGATTATCCATGAACATTTTAGCTTCAACTGTAATCCTTCTCGTAGGTTGTGTCCGTTTTAGCCAATTCAATCAGCATATAAAATATATCTGTCTAACAGAATACGGTATAAAATAAATGAACAGAAAGTTACCTCCAGGTTACTTTCTTAGCTAATTTTTCAGTTTGTTGTTACTCTTCAATTTTTTTTCCTCACTTTTTCTTCCCTCTTTAGATTGCTGGTCCCATTTGATTACTTTGCTCTGCATCAGCTGTGGTAGAAACTGAAATTAGACAATGCTCAGACTTGTTAACAGTTCTAATAAAAGATGTACTAAGAGCGAGGGGAAAGTCTTAGAGCTGAAGAAAAATTTAGAAGACACATTCAATGTCATCATTTTGACATGATATTTTAGATTTAGGTGTTGGATGAATACTGTGGAAGAGATCAACTTGGCAAACACATTTAATGAGTAATGAGTAAAACAAGATTTGATGTAATAGTGAGTTTTCATTTACAAATCTCTATCAGAAATTGGGAGTTGAACGGTGAATTTGTCAAGTCTTAAAATGACATGGCTGATAACATAGCATATTTTGTTTGTTTCAATTGTTCATTTTTGGTTGGTTCTGCAATAATTAATCCACTCTTAATTCACATCTAATTACTGCTCATAATGGTTATATCATTGACTCAGATTTACAGTGTTTGGTGGTACTAGAATTCAAGTCTTTTGATTCCAATCCAAATTATTTTCTTTACATCTTACTGCATTAAAGGTAATTAAAAAAAGAAGAATTATTAACACATACATTGGGATTATATTTGTTTTAATTTTATCTTATGTTTATGTTCCCTTTTTAAGAAAGGCAGATATTCATGAACAGATGTTTGTGTATCAGATTTAAAGCTGCCAATTGGCTGTGTTTCTGTATCTTTGGATAAAAGTTAATTGTATCCCATAACTCTTCAGGATTCTTGTTTGCATCAGTTGACTTTAGATATTATTATATCCTCTCTAATTTGATGCCTTCTCTCTGAGAGACAGAGGGGGGAATTCTACAAAACCAGAGATAAGTATCGGCCATTTTCAGTCCTAGGCACCTTCTCTAGCTACAAGAGGAGACAGTTCATTCTTGCGATTGTTGTACAGTTGTCCAGCCAACGTGGCCATTGGGTGTCTCTGAGATGTGAGATTCCAAATGCTAGCTCTCTTGCAAGGTTCATTTTATGATTCCTTGGTGCCTTCAGCTGTTCAGTTCTCCACCCAGTGATCCTGCTGAAACACATTCTCTTCCTTCCACTGTCTTCTAGATGGCTATTTTGGGGGCGTGGGGTGCCGGGGATCGAACTTAGGGGCTTGTGCTTGCTACGTAAATGCTTTACCACTTGAACTAAATCCCCAACCTCATAGATGGCTATTTTTAAAAGAAAAACTTTAGACACAACAAGTTTAACAGTTTATTTGACAAAAATTATTAATAAATGGGACAGGACTCAAAAACTGAAAAAGGTTTAAGGGGCTTAGTTGTATGAGCTGTGAGTTTCTATAGGCCGAACCCAGAAATGAAGTGGGGAAACTCGTTGACAGGCTAGAGAGAGGCATTTGCTTCATTTGGTTGTAGCCTGGCGGGAGGTTCCAAGTTATATGACCAATGGGTTAATCGGCTGTCTGTGACTGTTCAAAGCATCATTCGGAATTAATCAGTGTTTGCATAGAAAAAGAAACAAGCAACAGGGTGAAGAGAAAAATGTTTGTGTTGGTTTTGCATCCCTATGACAAAATACCTGAGACTATTAACTGAAGGAAAGAGTGATTTATTTGGGTCACAGTTTCAAAGGTTTCAGTCCATGGTCGTCTGGCTCCACTATTTCTGGGCATGTGCAGAGCCAGAAACATACTGGTGGGGAGGATGTAGTCGAGCAGGGCTGCTTATCTCATTGCAGTCAGGAAGCAGAGAGCCAGAGAAGCAGGGCCTGGGGACAACATATACGCTCCAAAGTCACACCTGTAGTGATCACTTCAATGCTCAGGTCCCGTCTCCTAAGTAGCCTGTTGAGCTATGAACTTGGCTTAATCCATCAACGAAATCAGAGCTCTTCCCATCTCTGAACGCTGGTGGAGCAGGCATCAAAAACCCAACACATGAGTCCTGGGGGAATATCAGATCCAAACCATAAGAGCAACGTATGAAATGGGAGAAAATATTTGCAAATCATACATCTGCTAGGAGGATAACACAGAAAATATTTTAAAAACTCCAACAACTCAAAGCTGGAAAACAAGTAATGTGACAAAAATGGGCAAAAGTGGGTGAGTTACATATTTCAAAACAATATGTTGTACATGATAAATATACGCTATTTTTTTATCAATTTGAAAAATTAGTTATGAAGAATGCCCCTAATTTAAATTTTGGTTTCAGGTTTAGAAACTAACAGCCATCTGCTTATTTTGCTTTAACACTATGTATCCTGCACCCTCCCGATTCTAGGCTTTTCTAATGATAGCTGGTGACTGGAGAGTCGGCTCAAATCCAGGTACCTAACGCAGTCTCCTTGTGACTCACGTCAAATTCATGCCCCTGTGTGCTAAGTTTGGGGCGTGTAAACTTTTCCCAGGCAGCACACCTCGCAGTTCTGATGTTTCTTCTGGCCATTTCCTGGCCACAGCTGACATATCTGGGGCTCAATCATTTCATGACTCTCAGAAGATACATACCAGTCTCCAGTTTGCGGGTGATAAAGTGGGCACCATAATCAGAGAGATAAATGCTCCATAACTATCAATCTTACCCCATGGAGGAAAAGGGAAGGACGTAATTATTGTCTCTTGATTTAAATCTTATCAGGAACAAAACCCTTCCTTCTTGGCAGGAAAAGTTACTTTTTCTGGAGACTTATTTCAACTTTGAAATTCTATGTTCATGAACCAAGCTTCCTTTGACCATGACTGCACTAAACTTAGCCTTTCTTTTTTATTTATTTATTTTTTTCACTGTGAGCCATTTCAGTAAATATTCCTGCATTGGTTACTACCTTCTTGGGTACCACAGAGGTATCTCATCTTAGATGGTATTTTATTTACAGGGTACTATCTGCTTAAATAGATAAATTGATATATAAGCAACATGTGTCCATGAATTATGAATTATGTTCCTAGTTTTGATAATCATGCCTAATAAATTGACTATATGATAAAAAGACACTTGGTGACAAATATTTAAATTTTAGGTGTAAACTCTGAAAACTTCTCTGAAAACTTCAAAATCCTAGTAAAAAAACTGATGCCAAATTTTTGTTTGTTAAAAAAATGAAGATCTCAGCATCTTGTCACCACTGAATCAGAATGGGAAAGAGCAGCCTGGAATCTGTGCTTCAAGTGAATATGACATAGTTTTTCTTTTCTGGGAGGGAGGGATGCTGGGGATTGAACTCAGGGCCTTGTACTTGCTAGGCAAGAGCTGTTCCACTGAGCTAAATGCCCCCCGCCACCCCGTTTTGAGACAGGGTCTCCCTCTGTAGTTCAGGCTGGCCTTGGACTCACTATGTAGCCCAGGTTGGCCTCAAACTTGCAGTGATCCTCTTGCCTCACCCTCTTGAGTGCTGGAATTACAAGCATGTGCCACCATGCCTGGCAAAGACATGGTTTTTCATGCAAATGAAGTTTGTAGAATCACTGTGAATTTTGAATAAAACACAGGACAAAATTAGTATTTTTCTATGCCAAGTTGGTCTAGAGGATGGACTGGGGAAGAGAAAAGGTCTTGATGGCCTGTTGAAGGACCCTAGGAAGGGCCCCTTGAAGCTCCACATAAGGAGGAAGATATGTTGGTGCCAACACAAAAGGAAATAAAAAGACAAGAGCAAAAACAATGACGAGATACTGGTGATTGGGACACAGAAGGAAGGAGTCTAAGGTGATTACATGCTTTCAAGCCAGCGGGAACACTCTCCCCTCTTTCCTCAGGGAACATGACTGCAGAGGAGAAGAGGGGCAGCTGCTGCCTGTGAATCCCTGCTGATCTGGGGGAGGCTTCACATCCCACACATGTGAGTCACGCTCTGTTTGGGAGTACGTATGCGCACCACAAAACCAGCGCTCCCTCTGTGCCTGTGGCTTCTCCTTACCCTACTCAAAACGAAAAAGTGCCTTAGAGAAATGGGTACTCATTGGCCCCGTAATGCCAATGTTGCCACATATAGGAGGAAGTTAGCCATTGGGTCTATGCTTCACCTAGCTATTACTTTAGGAGGTGATTTTATTTCAAAGCAACTTTTTACTAATGATGGTGTATTTATAATCTTTTCTATTTATAAAATATTTTACCAAATTCTATCATGTGGTCCATTACATCTAGTCTTCCAAGCTGCATTCTGAGCTAGACTATACATGAGCCAGTTTTCTTACTCTATCTGTGAGGGGAATTTTGTCTTCTCTTCCTCTAAGCTCCACACAGCCCAGTGACCTCCTTTCAGTGCCTGGTTCTTAAGGCTTAAACCACATGTCACCCCTTGAAAGTTTGCCCCATCCCCTTTGACAGTCTTTTACTCTTTTGGGTTTTTCTAAAACTTCCTACACGCTTGTATTATTGTTCTTATCTCATCTCCTTGTACTCATTTATTGACTTATCTCTTTCTGTCCTGACCATAACATGGGTCAAGACAGCATCTCTGAAAAAAACAAAACAAAACAGCATCTCTGAGCCTAAGCTGCAGTTACATCTGTACCTAAGAGTAGGGCCACCAGAGTCGAGAAAGGGTTGACAGAGAGATCTGTCCCTCAAGTTCTGCTCAGAGACCCGAGGCATCCAGGGGACATGATCAGATTACTTTATATATCATACTTCATCCTCAAGTCAGACTCGGGAGGAAAATCCCAGACAGTTAAATGATTTATAGAAGAATGAAGTTGGGGAAAGTGAAAGAACACAGCCCAGTCCTAAGGACTCCTCCTCTGACTTCAGTCTGTTTTATTTTAGTGAAGAAATGGTTATCATAAGGATCATATTTAGAATCCCTTTAGTTTACCTATTGTATTTTTAAATCTGCCTAAATGTGTTCTCTGAGATGTGTTCTTTTTGGTGCTGGGGATTGAACTTCATATCTTGTGCTTGCCAGGCAAGCACTCTAACTGCTGAGCTAAATCTCAAACTCCCAAGATGTGTTATTTACTAAGCATGTTATACAGAATTCTGACACACTTTTGCCATTCATCAGTTTAGGAAATGTGGCAAATGAGCTTTATTAACTCTCTTGTCCCACTACAGCCAGCATTGTCATTATGTGTGACATTTTATCTTTTTTTTTCAGATCTTTTTAGAAGGCATTCATGGCTGAATCATTTTTATCTACAGTTGAATTTAAAATTTTCTGGGACCATTTTAAATGCATTGTGATAGTGCAAATAGGCAACATTTACCTGATTCCCTTCATCCTCTAATTTTGTCAGTCTGCTGAAAAGAACTATTGATTGTGTTGGGTTTGATTTGCTCTCTCTATAAACCCATGCTGGTTATTGCTCAGGATTCCATCATCCTCCAGATTTTGATAAATTTCATCTCATTGGGGTTATTTTATTATTTTACTGTTGATATTAGACTTATTGGGCCATCATTTTCATGTTTATTTTTCTTGCCTTTTGTAAAATGTGTACTTGCTCCCAGATATTTTGAGATTATCTTCCTTTATCATAGAGGATACCACAGTGATTGGAATTTTACTATTTGAGACTTACACATTATATTAAGAACAACTATTACAAGGAAGTCTCTTAAAAATGCAAACATCATGGGAAATATAACATATTCTTAATATTTTAGACATTTTTTTAAGTCACATTGTTTTATTCTGAAATATCATAGGTATATGAAGAACCAGCAAAGACAGGCACATATTGAAATGAGGGAGGAGGAAAAGAGGGAACAAGGGACAAATGAAATGATATCTATGTCAGCACCTTGTCATTTGGAATAAGTAGCTCTTCCTTTCAAAGGAAAGATAAATATAGTTCTTCCATCTCAATCCCACAAACATGCCTATAAAAATACTAGAATAAGAATTAAAATCAAAAGAATGATCTCTACTAAATTTTTTGTTAGTGCTAGTTTGCAATATATAATGAATACATTCATCAGGGAAAACTGGTACATATATATCACATTTTAATTTTTTTACATTAAATTTAGAAAGGAAAATAATTAAAAATAACTTTAGGATAAACTATATTGGAAAATATATTTTTTAATTTTAAAGTGCTCTGTATTTCCCAGAAAAAAAATACATATTGTCTATAATAATAATAATAATGATAGCAAATACTTATCGAATAGTTATTGAATGCCAGAGATTTTGTATGCATTCACTCATTTAATTCTCCTTATAAATTTATGAAGTAGATGCTGTCACGCACAGCTTGTTTGTCAGGCACAGAGATGCCACCTACCCTGTGAAATCCAGGCGATAGGTGCAGGGGCTGGAGCTAGAGCCAGCAGCTGAGTCTTGGGCACCACCCTGCTCTGGCCAGTGCAGAAGGGCAGAGGGAGACCTTTCTTCTGGGTCTTCACTTTCTGCTCGACTCAGCTCTAATCTTGTACTTATGCTTGCTTGATCTGTTTTGTTTCATTAAACATGATAATATATAAATGTACATAACATAAATGTAAAATAAGTACGTAAAAATTCATTGTTGGTTAAACTAATAATATGTAAAATGAACTTACTACATAATGTAAGAGATGTTTATAAAAACCTGTAGAAGAAATTCAAAATCCTCTTGGTGGAACAGACATCCTTAGTGTAAATAAATAGTGTATACAGTGAAACTTTACTAATTTAAAATTAACAAATGCATTTATGGTATTCATGGAAGTCGGGAGTAGGGAATGTTATTTATGGTATTTTGGAGGAATAGGGAATGTTAACCACATGGTCTCTTAAAAAATATTCTTACTTAATGTCTAGAGTTTAGAAATCACCCTGTTAGACACAGTAAAGTAGAAAACTAATGTAACATTCTACCGTCTTTGTTAGGCATTTTGTATTTTTATTCAGTCACTTACCATTTATTTGTTTGTTCATTTGACAAATGTTCACAAGAACAAACCCATTTAGTGATAGTTGGCTATAAGATCTCTACTTCCATATAACAGTAAAAAAAGGGTAAAATATATCTATCTCTAGGTAGAACTGTAGACAACAGACAAAGGATATTCTAGACATCCTATGGAAGTGAACACTACTGGGTCTTTATAACAAATTTCCTACTTTTTAATCAATTCTAATGTCTACTTTTCTGGAGCATACATCTCATGTCACGAAGAGTTTTCTATCCCAACCAAGGATCTATAATTTAATGGTCAATTATTGATGAAGAATATTAATATTGTCTTAATGATGCATATAGTTGTAGCAATAAATAATAAAGATTATTCCTTTCTCCTTTTTAGACTCTTGTACTACTTTCAAAGTGCAGATACATGCTTAAAAGGTAGTTAAGGTCACCATATATATTGCAAATTGTTCCCAGGCATGCTAGGCATGGAGATTTATTTTCTAATTTTTAAAAATATTTTTGGGTTTTTGAGATGGAGTCTCATACTGTAGTTCAGGCTGGCCTTGAACTCATGGTAATCTTCCTCCCTCAGCCTCCTGAGTGCTGGTATTGCAAGAGTACACAACCATGTCCACGTAGGATTGGGGATTTAATATGTACTGTACAATTAAATATCTGGCAAAAGTAGCACGCTTTTCTTAGAAATAATGTATTCAATTTTGATTATTAAGAGTTTGGACTATGAATGAAGATCTTATTATCAAGATGTAGGTCATAAGTTTTGATAAACTTGTTTGTTTTCTTTTGTATGTGCCATAATTTGGTGTTTTAAAGTTGATGTAGAATACTTAGAAAAACTTGGTGGAATTGTACAATTATTTAGTCAATCTGATCCATTAAAATTGTGCCTAGAACATTAATTAGAAACATAAGTATAGATTTCTAACATGTGAGATTTTAGAGCATTAGTGTTATTTATTTCCATTTTTCTTCTCCACAGGAAGAGAAAGAATCCATTGGTTTAATTACACTGGTGAAGATAGTAAATTATTTTTCATGGTTTTATCATTCCTCATTATTTTGTTTACATGAATAAACTTATTAAGACATTTAATTTGTAAGTACAAAGACTCCCATAAGCTACTCTTTAGAGCCTCCATCTTTTATTCCCTACGTGAAAATGTAAAGTCCTCACAGCTGCTTTAGAGATATAAAAAGCTCTGATTTGTTTGAAAAAGCTTCAGTGCGCATAGGCAATGTTTAAATAGGCTTTGGCAAAATAAAAAGTAAAAAGCTTTTAAAGCAGCTGTTGGGATTCTGTTCCTGAGAAATGAGTCCAAGATGGCAGTGTACATTGGAAAAGTGGCCGACAGTAGTCTGACAGCTGGGATGGTCTTGTTATTGTTTGAGGGTCCTTATAGACCAAGGATTAGATTCAGCTCTGTCCCAGAGTCCTTCAAAATGCCTTGCTGAGTAACTGCAAAGGTTCTATTTAAGAAAAAAAAAAAAAAAAAAAGTAATGTAAATTCTCAGTTACATATATTTCAGCTAAGGCAATAAAAACTGATTTCTAAGACATTAAAAGCCTTTTTAGTCATGAAAGAGAATTAAAATTATGTAGGCATATTTTTATTTCACATTTGAAATATTTTTCCACTTTGAAGTATTATTTCATTTCTCTCCGAAAATATCATATTATGCATATATGTGGTTCAACTAACAATAAGAGAATTGATATTAGTTTCCTTACTTTATATTTGCTGAATGTTGCTTTATGTCCTGTGCAAGACACTGTGAAAGATATAAAGAGTCAATAGGCCAAGTCCCTGCCTTCAAAAAGAGTGTGTTCACTTTGAGGGAGAAAAGAAATGCATATATGAATAATTCATAAAATGGAAGGAACTACAAAAATGCACAGAAGCTTTTTATGCTAGAAAATTCAGATGGCTACATACAAAGATGATTTACAAGGTGCAATTGTTTGCTTAGGATATTACCGGAGCAGATGGGGGAGTTGGAGAGAACATTCAGGTGTCAGGAAAAAAATCAGAATTTAACAGCTAGCCCTGCTATTTACAAGTTGATTGACTTTGATTTCCTCGAGGTAATATTTACCATGCAGAATTTTTAGTCATTAAGAAAATAAAGGTCAAGGGTCAAGCTAAAGAAATCTGGCTTTGCTGTTTTTAAGCGAGACGAATCGTTCCCAAGAGTGCTTGTGGCAGAGATTGGATACCTATTGTGTAATTCAGTATCTAGTGAAAACAACATGTCTTTCTTTTTTAAATAGATTTTTATTAAAATGCATACAAAATTACACAAATTTACCATTACACACTTACAGGCCTTAATATAGTGTGCCTTTTGATTACAACAATGAGCAATGAATTGCAACTTAACTTGACCTCAACAACACGCTTTTCTTAGAGACAGTATGTTCAATTTCAATTACTCATGCGTGTGAGGAGGACCACACAGACTTGGAATCTTTTTTCTAAGTCTTCATTTTGCCATGAGAAGTATCTTTATTGCTGTGACAAAATTGACTTAAGAGGAGAAAGTCTGTTTTTTTCTTATGTTTCAGTCCTTGGTGGCTTGGCTCAGTCTCGCCAAGCCTGTGGTGAGGCAGAGAATCATGGCAGAGCGCTCGTGGTGGAGTAAAGCTTCCCACTTCACGGTGGGAGGAAACAGAGAGGCAAAGGAAGAATGCTGGGTCCAGATACCCCTCCGGGGCAGGGTCCCAGTGGCCTAACTTCCTCTAACTAGGCCCCACCTTGTAAAGATTCTGCCACCGCCCCACTGCACCTCAGGGTGGTGAGCAAACCTTTAACACAAGGGCCTTTGGAGGACTTTTAAAATCTGAACCATAACAAGCAGAAATGGAGAAAAGCAAGTGTCAAAGGGTTTATCTAAAGGTGAGTACGGAAGAGGGTGGTGAACTAAGGAAGGTCAAGAGGACAGAATGTCCTCTAGAGTAGTGCTACTCAAGATTAGTTGTATCATGTTGGCTCATGAACTTCTTGTGCTGAAATGAATAGTTCAATGTCTAGAAATTTCTATAGCAATTTAATAGAGTAATTCTTGTCTGTTAATTTCATAATAAAATTTTGGTATTGTATTTTCACATGTCTAGATTTTTTTTCTTCTAAAAATTCATTTGTATTGAATTTTACAGTTGTATCAGTCTACAGTTAGAACTTCACTCTAAGTAGTTCGAAAAGTCCTTTTCTAGGGGCTGGGGATTTAGCTCAGTGGTTGGAGGGCTTTCCTTGCAAGCACACGGCCCTGAGTTCCATCCCCAGCACCAAAAAACAAAAAAACAAAAAACAAAAAACAAAAACCACACAAACAGACAAAAAAAGAAAAGTCCTTTTCTAGTAGATTATTTCAGTTCCATTAATTTCAAGTTGATTTTTAGCACGGCGCTATTTTCCAACTACGTTTCTCCAGTTTTTTGACTATGATGTACACAGTAGGTTCTTGTGAGGGTGATGTGTCATTTGAGGCTTTGGGGTCTACTTTCTGTCTGTGACTGCTTGAGTCAAGGACCTCTGGGAGGCAGGGGAGATAGAGAGTGTTTGCCAGTGTCTTGGCGAGATGGGACGCTTGTGAACAAATTGATGAAGATGTACTAATACAGAACATCACAGCGGCAAGAGAACGCGCTAATACAGAACACACAGCAAACAACACTGAGGCAAATGCCAGGCCCTCTGGATGCTTGCGGGAGCAGGGACACATTGATTCACTATGAGGGTAAATACCAGCTGTCAGCGTTTCCTTCTCTGGTGACACACGTGTCCGGTTTTAAACTTTGGTAAATAACTTGCAGGAAGTGAGGCCCAAAGAAGAAACTTCTGGCACTGTAAACTAACCAAGTGGGAAGGGGAGGAAAGCTGTCTACAGACACAGTCTCTGCTTCCTGCTCCCATTTCCTCCGAAACTTCCAAATGCCTTTCCTGTATTTATTTATGTGTGTGTGTGTGTGTGTGCGTGCGTGCGTGTGTTTGTGCAAGAAGTTCCCAGGCACAACTGACACTAGATTCCTAGACTGAAGAGTCAGAAGTCCCAAATGAGTTATTTTTGAAATTGGTAGCTGGAAGTCAGGAAAGTCAGCACTAACTGCTCTCAGTGTTTAGACTGTAAGTAAATTGTCAAGAGACTTCTCGTTTTACTCCTTCCTTTCTGAAGGAAAAAAGTTGTTACACCAAATAAACAGTGTGCCTATCAATTCTAAACTTTTATTTTTTAGGGGGTTGGGGATTAGCTCAAGTGGTAGAGCACTTGCCTAGCAAGTGCAAGACCCTAATTTCGATCCCCAGGACCCCTCCCCCCAAAGAGAATTAAACTTATTTTTTAGAAAATGTTCAATTACTTTAATGTTTATTTCTATAAATGCATTTTTATTTGGTGTTTTTTCTTAGTTCTCCATTTTTTTTTTTTATTTTAAACCAAGAACATGTATTGGTACATCCTACCTATAATGATCACATTCATTACATTTATTCTGTACCTATACATGATGCATCTTGGTTCTCCCCCCTCTCCCCCGCCCCTCCTCTCTGCTCCCTCCCTCCCTATTTACAGCAGGTTCGTTGATCATTTTCCATATTTTCCCTTTCCCCTCTCTTTCCCCTGTTGCCTTTCTGCTTTGCCCCTTCTTTCTTTCTAGTACTCCTCTCCTCTGCACACCATCCTCCTTTTATATAATATCTATTACACCTCTTTGTCCTTATTTACAGTTATGGTTTCTCATATCAGAGAAACAATTCGATGTGTGCTCATGAGTGTCTGATTTATTTCACTTAAGAGTATGTTCTCAAGGAACATCCATTTGTATACAAATGACTCTAGTTTATCCTTTTTTATGGCAGTGTAGTACTCCATCGTGTAGAAAAACCACATTTTCTTTAGCCATTCGTTGGTTGTTGGGCATTTAGGTTGTTTCCAAGACTTAGCTATTACAAATTGTGTTGCTATGAACATGGTGGTGCATACGTCCTTGTGGTATGACGATTTTAATTCTTCTGGGAAGATCCCCA
>PVJO010020132.1:0-32730 GCA_004026905.1 Hystrix cristata | reverse complement strand
AATGTAAATGTGATATATGTATCAGACTTCTTTTCACGATATTCTAATTCCTACCTCTTCCTCACCAAAATGGAAACAAAAATGAAAGCAGAAAAATGACTTAGATTTCTTGAGACCATTTAATGTCTTTTATCCTTTACAATGCATAATGTAGAACTGAGGTAAGTATTTAGATTCACACCATGTTCATGAACCTAACTAGTTCTTTAAATAATATAGAGCTTAGCTATCTAGTTAGTTTTTCAAGTGTGGGCAGTTATAGCTTAAAAATATTATGACTAAACATTTAATGTACATTTAATAAGTGAAAGTAAAGATAAAAGTTATAGCTCCTATTTTTCTCTCCTATTTGATATACCAATGGATGTAGTAAAGTTCCTAGCAAGAGGGTGAGTGGGATTTTGGTGGGATTAAGTGGACCTGGATTCACATCCCCATTTGGACTTTTACTGTTTATGAGAAGTTGGCATACAGTTTAATCCTTCCAAACTTCAGTTAGCAGTAAAGTAGTACAGTGTCTTCTTCCTAGGTTTGTAAGTACTAAATATTCTAATTCATATCTGGCCCATAGGAAACTCTTAAGAAATTATAGGAAATCATTTCTATTTTGCTAATATTAGAATTGTCTGTAATGTTCAAAAGAGAGTGTCTCAAAATAGTTTTGAAACATGGGTTGCTTAAGCAGTTCTGCATACCAAAGTATCTAGATTAAAGAGCAACTAGTAATAAGAACACAATATATACCCCCCAGGTTGATTTATAGCTTATCTTTAAAAATCATCGTTCGTGTTAAATATGTTACTACTTGTTTGTCTTTGTTTTAAATTGTTTAGAAGATAAATATCATTAGGAGATTTTCCCCTGCAAGGCATTTGTGGAAGAGTATTGTCAGTAGTCATATTTTTCTGCAAGAAACAGAAGTGGATCAAGAATTTTGGAACCCAAAACTGATAATGTTTTCGGTACACACTTTATTTGGTGTGGCACTTTCTCAGAAGAACACAGACACTGAATTTTTTTTATTTGTTTGACCACAAGACCAGAGGAAACACAGCCACTGAAGCACTGTCTTCATGAGGCCCGAAAAGGTAAAAAGCAGGGCTTTGGCTTTCCTAAAGTTTGTTATAACAAAGGAGCCGCTCTGACTCTCAGCACGTGCCTTGTGTTGGTGGTGATGCCAACTTACGTATTCCCACTGGACTGGTCGGGTGCTGACAGTTTTGGACACAAAATGTATGAGACCATGCGGGCATATTAAGAGTATCTGCAGTAAGTGAGATTTCAGAGTCCATGTCTCAGCAGAATTGAGAAGGAAGAGATAGATTCTGTACAGTGTCAGTGACTGCACTTCATGCCAGTTGAATAAACTACTCAATAAAAACTCATGTATTGGGTTAAAAAATTAAACTGAATATGGATTACAAAAATATATCCAAAATGGAGTGATCTTAAAAATATAATAATTTTGAAAAATATATGGGAACACACAGAGTGTATATATATAGTCTCTATATTTTTATGCATGTATGCATATATGATATAATTTATATATGTGTAACATTTATCCATTAGGCAGTGTAGCAGCTGATTAGTAGTGGAAAAGCTTCTTAAAAGATGAATACTCTATCAAAATAATTAAAACATTGTTTGTGACAAGTATGTAATATTCCTCTCAAAGAAACACATGTTAAGTAGAAAAAGTGTACACAATAATATGAAGATTTGGTGATAATATTATAAAGCATTCCTGAACCACAGTGGCTAGGTTTGATCCCTCTTCCAACATCTTCTGTCTGGATGCTCTTGAATAACTTCACTTTGTATGTTTCACTGTCCTTATTTGTGGAAAATGCTATACTCATCGTAATGTTATGGGATTGAATGCTTGTATTATTAATTGCTTTATATATGCTTCAAACACAACCTGCTGTATGTTTTGGGCCATGGAAGTTATCATCAATATGGTTACAGTCAAGATTATCATATTCCATAGGAGAGCATGAATGAATCAGAGTAATCCAGATAAGTCTAAAAACAGTAAATTGACTAACAGTCACCCAAAAGATTAGATAAGTAGTTTTTAAAGTTCCACGAAAGTCAATAATAAAAATTAGAGCAACATTAAAAATACCATTTTGGTAGAGTGATAGTCTTGTCAGTTTTTGTTCTTCCAAAGCTGGGCAGAGAATCTTGTCATTGTTTAATTTATAAAAACATCAACTTTATTAAGGAATACCTTACATGAAATTGAATATACCCACTTGTATAGTTTGACAAGATTTGTCAAATCAGTATCCCCCTGTTATCACTGCCATCATCTAAAACAGGATATTCTTGTTATCCTAAACATTCCCATTCCCTCATGCCAACTTGCAATGAAAAAAAGAATCAAAAAATGAAAAACAAGGCATAAGGAACCAACTTGCAATTAATCCTTTACCTCAGTCCCAAGGAAACTTTCTCTATTTTCTCTTAGTATAGATTTGCTTTGTATGTTGTTGAATATTTTTCTTTTTTAGATGGTATTTTTGGAATTAATCCAAGGTGTATCAGTAGTTTGAGTCTTGCTAAGTAGTATTACAATTATGAATGTACCATAATTCATTTATCCATGAACCTGTTGGTGGATAGCAGTGTTAGTTCAAATATTTGGCTCTTATGAGAAAATGTCCTGTGCATCTTCCTTGAAAATCTTGTGTGCACATGTACTGTAATTTCTTTTAGGTAAATGTATGAGTGGATTTATATGTAGTATTTTAACAAACTTCTAAATTAATTTTTAAAGTAATTATAGCAGTTTGCTCTTTGACCAGCATGAATATAAATGTTCTGTTTACCTCCTCAAAAACTTTCAGTAATTTTGTTGTTCTTACTATTGATGTCTAGTGGTATCATGATGATTTATGTTTTTCTGTTGGATAATGATTTCAATCACTTCTTTTATTTGCTTAAATGTCTGTAACATAGTTTGGTAAAATGTCTGTTCATATTTTTGTTCATTTTTAACTGATTGATTATCTTTTTGTTATTGGGGGGGAAGTTCTTAATGACTATCTCAAAACAGTTACTTTTGAACTTTACTTAAATCCAGTATATCCATTTTATTTTTAGTTTCATGATTTTTTGGACCTATTCATATGAATCTTAAGAAATTATTGCTTTGCTTGTTATATATTTTCTTTTAGGTTCCTAGATGGTTTAAAATTTTGCCTCTGGCTTTGTGATCTATTTTAAATTAATTTTACTGTGTATGTTGTGAGGTAAATATTAAGGTGAGCTTTTTTTAAGTGGATATCCTTTTTTCAAGCCCTGTTTCTTCAATTATGATGCTTTTATCATTAAATTATCTTCATACATTTGTCTGAAATCAATTGACCATATATATGAGGATCTATTTTTGAAAGCCCAGTTATATTCTATTGATCTATTCTGTCAGTACTAAATTGGTTTGGTCACTTTACATTGGTAGTAAATTGTACAATCAGAGAATATATTCTTCAGCTTTTATGTTTATCATTTTGATTTTACTTTATCTGCTTACTTTCATTTATATATAAATATTTGCATAACCTGACAATTGCCCACAGAAAATTTGCTGACATTTTGATTATAAATATTTGAAATCTAAAGTCTTGTTGGGAGATAATAGACCATGAACATGGTCTAATCCATGAACATGATAGAGTTCTTCACTTATTTGGATTTCATTTTTCCCCAGAGTTGTAACTTTTAGTGTGTAGACCTTAGAGTCTAGCCCGTTCATGTTTTTCAGTGTTTAAAAATGAATGAAATTAGAAGATACCAACAAAAGGATCCAAGAAAGGGCACCCAGTGTGATAAAAGAAAAACAGGAAGCTCAATAAACAGTGCGTAAAGGAGGAATAACTAATAATCCATGCTAATTACTACTGTTTTATCAAGTGAAATGAGAACCAATAGTTGACTATTAGATTTGCTGGTGTGTGATTCTTTTTGACCATGACAGGAGATATTTATGTTGGAGAAGGGAGACAAGAGATTAACCAGACTAGATTCAAGAAAGAATGAGGAAGGATGAATGAAAGATAACGAGTGTAGACAGTTCTTTTTCTTCCCCTTCCTCTCCTTCCTCCTCCTCCTCTTCTTCTTCTTGCAGATAGTATTGTAACAGGAAGCAGATAATGGAACAGGGGCTAGAGGGAAATGTGAAGTCAAAAACATTGATTACTAAGATGGGCAAAATAGCTGCCGATCTCTAAGGTGTGACACTGTAGCAGAGCAGAAGGGCTAATGATTCTGAAAGGAGAGGGCTACATGACTGGCACAGTCCCGTGCTTATGTAAGAGAGGACAGTATGGAGAGTAAGATGGAGGGTGTGGCCTGAGGAAGGAGCACAGTTCACCCTGAGAAGCAAGGCTGAAGACACACTACAAGCGCGGGGGCTGGTACATGATTATAGATGCAGTGTTAGAAACTAATGAATTTTTTCTGATTCTTAGTCTTTCATAGTAAAGCAGGAAGCAAAGCAATTAGCTGTCCTTGAATATGGAACAGAGTACTGGATATTTGAACCAAAAAAATATCTTTTAGTTGAGTGAATTCCTCTTCATTGAAAAATATTCACTATATCATGATTATTTTTCTCAGACCTCAACAGAAAAAAAATCATGTTAACATTTTCACAATAAATATGTCTGAAGAGTAAGAGATTCCTTTAAGTTTAAAATGTAGAGATTCAGTTAAGTCATCCCTATAAAATTCTATCTGTAATTTATGTACCCACCTACTGGAGAGAATAGGATAGCCTCTTTTGAATTTTCCTGCTTTCAAGGAGCATCATTACCTCTCCAAAGCCTGTGATGATGGTGTCTAGTCCTTGATTAGCGATGACATGGGGGACTGGCAAATTTATCTATCTTCAAAGAAATACATAGAATGTCATAAAATGTAATCATACAAACCTTTTTTGTCAGATAAAAGCAAACCAAGGACACAAAATATCTTTTCATGTACCCACATCTGACTTGGGAATTTCATTTTCACAGTATCCATTTGCAATAAGATATTAAGAGTATAATTAAGAGTGTAAGTCTAAGCTAGCATTCTGTTCTCACATTGTAGTCATGTTTTAATGTGATAGTATCTCTCTATACATGCATATACTTTTTATGTCACTTAGCATTTATTTCCAAGCAGTTAGTTCCCTCAAAAGTGAATGACAGGAACCAAACATATTAAAAACTTTAGGCAGAGAGCTCTGCCTGAAACACAAAGAGCATTCTTTTTTTTTTTTTAACAGAGCTGTTATACAAACACATACACACTTGTTCTGCACTTCCCAAGATTATGTTACTTGTGAGAGCAACAATGCTTGTTTTGACTTGTTTTAGTTCACTTTCTCTGTGTATTTTCATATCTTTAAGAAGTCTTGTGCACATATTTAAAAATACAATTTAGAAAGGTTTTAATGATAGTGCCTCTCACCCTTTGATCTTATTTCCTTTTCTTTTCACTCTAACTAGTAGCAGGAGCTACTGGCATGCTTCAGAAAGCTTACGTTTGAATACAGTCTAAATCAGCGCAGACCCTTGACCAGCTTAATATTTGCCTGCAAATGACAATGCAGTGAAGCCAGAGGAAGGAAAAAAAATTACTTCCTTTCCTGTTGGAAACCTAATAAGTAGTTAGTCTGACCCAGTTTTCAATAAGAGAGATTTTCTGATGACCCGACAGGAGTGACTATTTCTAGTCAAAGAAAGAGAAGGATGAATTTAATCTTTCTTGCCACTGGAATGGCAGCTGCTCTCAGCACTCTCTGATTCTGCGAAGGATGATGAAGATAGAGCTGGCTTTCAATGTGGGGAGAATTTTCCTTTTGAATATTCCAAACGGGAGCTTTGCACATGTGCCTCAAGAACTAATTGTCTGGGTTCCGTCAGGAATGCAGCAGGAGAGGAGCGTATTTCATGCTTAAGACCAGAGAGGAGCCACGCAATACTCAGTGGATAAAAGGCTTGCAGTCCCAGCTGGGAAAAAGAGTCCCATTATCTCCCAGCTGCATAGACATTCCATACGGCTTGGTTCTGCCTGGATGCACAGCATGCCTGGCTGAGGGCTTGAAACAGAGTTCTGCAGAAAAATTGTAAAGATCCTGAGACATTTCCCTGGTAAGATCTGTAAGTACAAAATTGCGCTGTCTGCTGCAATGAGAATATTGCTGGGCAAGCTGCTGCTTTTCTTCCTTTCAATGTCTTTGTATTAGCATAACAGGTAAAAGCTGGGGCTGGGGGAGAAGTGACTGCTTTATTGATGCTGTGTCTCTTTGATGCTGATGCTTAAAATGCATTTATTCCTTGTGAGGAAAAATGTATTGAATCTGTATTCAGGGGAGGTTAGGATCAAACAAGGGAAAGAGGGACTACAGGTATATTTTTCAGTGTTTCACTAGTCTTTGCTGCAGTAAAACTAATGGGCAAGACGGGATAACAGTGCTTATTCTGGTACTTTCAGATGGCTACACGCCCTTTTTGTAACAGCAGATGGGTAAATGTGATTGTTTTTATTTTTATTTTCATTTTTATTTTTTTATCAGAGAGCTGACAGGTAGGGTTTGATGCAGTATCCATGGATGATTTAAAGGAGTGGTTTAAGAAGTTTCCTGGGGGAGGGTTTTGGTAAAGGGAAAAGGCAAGACTGGAGGTCAAATGTGCTCACCAAATTTTGTATGGTATTCGCTTTTTATCCTACTTGGAGACACTAGCTTCCGGAGTTTCCTGTGCCATTTACACTAGTTAAGCTTGTCAGTGTGAGGTTCTTATAATACTTCATGAAAAGTTTCAGAAGTTGATGACTTGGGAACAAAACTTTTAAGAGTTCTGAAATTAGCCATGTATATATAACCCATTATGTTAATAGGATACTGTAGCATGGGAGGGGAGGGGTTGAGGGAAAATTGGAATTCATAGTTCTTGCTTTTCCAAATGAAAATTACTTATGTTTAAATGATCAGCATCCTGGCTATGTCCTCTGAGAAACATTCACAGAATGACTGAATAGAAGTTATATTGAGAAAAAAAAATAGAAAGACAGTTGAATTATACAAAATCAATTTGGAAAATGAGGTATTCATAATTATATTCTACACCGACAATGTTTTTCAAAGATATCTGAAAAAAAAAGAGCCATATGTTGAATATTGAATTGCTTGTTTTGAGCAATTTTCATTTATCTGATGGATTTGTTTATCATCTTTTAAGTTGCTGTCGAAGGTTTCACCAATTTATGTATACTATTTCGTAATGAGAGAAGATAGTTAAGCATCTCTTTTGCCCCCTTCCCTCACACACAAATAAAAACATACACATTTTCACAAAACAAACATATACACACAAAAATATTGGCACAATTTGTATTGTAAATACAGAGTCATTTCATCTTTGATGCTTCAGTGATTTTTTTTTTCTTTTTATTAGCAATAATCATGGCTGTACAGTCTGAGGATTTTAAATCTGGCAACTTTTGTGTTAGGCTTCATATGAGTTTATATAAATGCATAACTTATCACATCTTAGCAAAAAAGCCCTTCATTTATAAACAACTGCATTGCATTACTTCCTTTGAACATTTCTAGGGAAGTACCAGAATGTTTTTTTAAAGAATTCCCGTGTAACTTTCCTTAATTAAAACAAATTCACTTTGTCGTTTAGAAAACGATTTTATATTTCGTCTGATCTTAGATTTAAAAAAATCAAGTTGCAAAAATAATTTGAGATATATAGAGTTGATTGCATACTTCAATTTTTCTGTTATACTCAATAGTGTAAACGTAAATTTGTACCTTTTAAATTCCTCTATAAGAGAAGGGCTGTGAAATTGCTTCTTTATTGTTACATATTTAGATTAACAGCATATTAATTCGTGTTCTACAGCATTAAATATACTCTTTAAAAATAATTCAAGTTAAAACTTCACAAAGAAATCTTATCACCCATAAATAACAATCATGAGATTTGGAGTTCATCCTCATGGCTAAATTTAGATAATAAGATAAGTTAGGGAGGGTGGAAGAGGTAGAGCAGGGAGGGAGGGTTTTTTCTTTTTGTAGGAATAATTTTTTATAATACATCCTTTTTTTAAAATAAGTATTTGGAACTATAATGACATGATCAATTATAAATAGTCTTCGACATGGATGGCATCTTTTTTCTTTTGTTAAATTAAAAAGAATGAAGCTGGGGCTGGGGATATAGCGCAGTGGTTAGAGTGCTTGCCGAGCAAGCACAAAGCCCTGAGTTCGATCCCCAGCACCAAAAGAAAAAAAAAAAAAAAAAGAAAAAGAATGAAGCTGAAGTAAAACTGAAGAAATTGCTACATTCTACGTGTATATTTCTTCCCAAGAAAGACTTTAGTTCCAGAAATATAACACTGTAATTAAAAACACAAACTGTGCACATATTAATAGTCTGGAATCTTAGGATAGAAGTTTAAGTGGTAAACAGCATCTTTAAGTCCTTGTTACAATAGTAAGATAAATTAGTGTATGTATTTTATGGCTATCAACACTACTCATACCTCCTGAACATAAACACTATTTTCAACTTTACATTACTGAGATTTATCATATTTATATTCCAGCTTAATTACCATGGTCTTAGTTTAGACTCATTTCAAATTTGAAAGAATTCATTCCTTAGCAACAAATGTTTACTGACCATTATGTTTGAGGTTGTTGGATTTCACTTGCTAGTATTGTAGCCCTGTACCAAAGACACAATAGTAGAAGCTACATTTTTCTATCCAACAGAATATTTGTTGTGTGGAACATCAGTAACCTTTTTAGGATTACATTTATGTTTCACTTTCAGAAATGTATACATATTTGTAAGTGTTGCTGAGGATCCTTGCCATATTGAAAGTGCTGTAGTTGTGCAGAATTTTTAGATACATTTGAAATTTCTGTGCTTGAATGTGACTTGCCTTTTTCTGCTAGATGTCCACATAACACTTTGCTTTCTTTGTTTTTTTATTGTCAGAATATGTTCCACAGTTGCTAAGTCTTCATCAATATTTTCTTATATATACCCCATTTATTTAAGATTCTTATATATACACATTTCCTTGTGTTGCATTGTTTTTTTCCATATGGATTCCCCATCCTATTAGAGTTTTGGTTATTTGTTCCACTACTTTATTTTCTTTATGATCGCCGATAGTGAACATGTTGCGTCTCATTTATTTATCTTCCACATCAGTCATACTGTCCAAATTCGTTTTCAATTTTAAACTTTTCTAGTGAATTCAGCTTTACTTCATGAAGCTGCTGTGCCACATCCCTAATTGTGATAGGCAAGTAGTTGTATTATGATATTTTTGTTTCTACTGTACCTTTCATTTCTGTAATGTTTTTATTTTTCTCTATGCTTTTTAATTTTGTTTTATCACCTGATATTTTATTGTAGGTACTAAGTGTCTGTTTTAAAATATGTACAGAAAGATTATATTTTAGCAATACTAAAACTATGTACGAGTGATGAAGCACTTTCTCAAAACCATGGCTATTCTACAAGTTATGCTTTTTAATTACCTTTTTGGTTTTTATTTCTTTCTTTCAATCTTCATTTTCTTTCAAACTGTATGCATAAGAGATGCATAGGCAGATCAAAAAAGATTTTTAAGGAATTGAAACTATTCTGAATGATACTATGACAGGTGTATGTCATTATACATTTGTTAAAACCCATAGAATGTACTACACCAAGAGTGAACCCTCTTGCAAACTATGGATTTTGTGTGATAATAGCACATCATTGTAGGTCCATCAAATGGTAAATTTACCATTATGGAGCAGAATATAATTAGTAAGAGTCCATGCAAGCAACTGTTGAGGAGGGAGACCTATGAAAACTACTTTTCACTCAATTTCTAAAATTAAACTGTTCCAAATAAAAATAAAGTCTTTGAAATAGTAAAGGAGAAAAAACTAAAGTGTTTCTTGATCATTCCTTCCCATATTATTTATTTAGTCTTTTAGAATGAAGTTAACGATTTATGGGAAGAGCTGAAAAGTTAGGTGTTCGTGGTAGATATATTAAGGTGTAGGGTATATAGCTTTAGTCCAAAGTGTATAACTGCCAATTTGGTTGTCTTCAATTTGAGGCACTTATTCTCTTGGTTGTCACTTCAGTTAATGACATAGCATAGTAAAAGCATTAAGGCACGTGTCTCTATGTTGTGACCTTGGAGATCCTCCTTTGCTTTTACCAGTATCATCTCCAGATATTCCAGTAGCTAGCAGGTTTTTGAACTATCTGTGGCCTCCTAGGATTAAGAGAAAGAAGTTCGAATTTTGCTGATTCCTCCCAAGCATTTGGAAACGGGAAGTTTGTGGATTCTGTGCTCAGGTGTTGGGTCTATGAACGTCCTCACTGGGAACAGAGTATCTTTGGCTTTACTTTGGTTTTCTATCGACACCACCCCCACGCTGCCTTTTTCTTTCTCTGTGTTGTTTCTGCAGAACACGAGATGATTAAATATCTTGTTATTTGATGAGTTTTAAGTCAAAAACTTTGAGTTTGTAAGATTTCTTTTTTTTTTCCGGGGTGGGGGCGGGTGCTGGGGGTTGAACTCAGGGACTTGCACTTGCTAGGCACGTGCTCTACCACTGAGCTGAATCCCTGGACTTCTTCAAATGACAGTTTGATTAGCAAAATGTTAATCGTTTTAACAAAAGCTGTTCTAAAGTGTGTGTGTACCATGTACAGTACGTATTCTAGAGTAGTAAAGATTTGTTATAGTGATGACATAACACAGGCCAGACTAGAGAAAAGTGCAGAGTCCTTTGGTCTGTCTTCCCATAGTGCCTCCTGTTAGTCTATATTGATGGTGTCTTTGGTCTGCTTTACTGTCCAGCAGTGAATCCTAAGGTAATTTGCAAGTGAGTTTTCGTCATTATAACGTAAGTCAAAATTTGCTGACTTTTACTTTTGGGAAGTATACTGAGGGAAAAACTCATATGCCAAAGGTTTTCAATTAAATGAATGAACAAATGAAATCACCTAGATATTGTGATCCTTCAAAGAAGCAATTAAAGAATTACGTTGTGTCCTATGTAGTAAAAATTGGGGATCTTATTGGTAAAACTGGTTTCATTCTCTGGATGAGAGAGAGCAAGAGCAAGTTTCTAGAGCCAGGCTGCTTGAACTCAGGTGCTGTGTGTGTGTCTTCTCTGTATTACATAGATGATAGCTCTAGCCTCCATTCACCTCTGTTTCCCCATCCATAGTGTAGATATTAACAATATTGATTTCAGAGTACTGTCAAGAGAATTAAATGTGTTAATGCTTGAAAAAATCTTGGAAGAAAACGTAGCAATTAATAAGCACTCTGTGTGTTCATTGTTTAATTATTGTTTTATTATTATTACTATTATAATTTTTGTCTATGAGCTTTGGGATCAGTTGGTTAAAAATAATATAAAACAATGAATGAATAAGAATTATAATCATAATTTAATCAGTTGTATTGGGTATTTAGTAGAGGATTAAATTTGGAGTGTAAATCATAATTGAAGAAGAAAATTGAGTTTAAAGAACATTGTGAAAAGATTAAGAGATAATAATACTTGGATCCATATAGCTTAAAAATAGTATTTCTGTATATAAGAAACAACTGAACCTGATCAAGGAAAAGTGCTTATTTAATTTTCTCATTATAAAAACAGTGCAGAGAAAAGCATAAGACAAAATAAGCTATAATTCCTTTTTTTCAGGAAAGCCATTACTGAGTCATTGTACGTTTCTTTCCTGCTACTCATTTTTCTATTTTTTAAAATTAAAATTCACGTGTCTCAGGGTAATGCACACATCTGGAGACAGTAATAATTTACAATTATGGGAAATGTACTAAAATAAAATATAAATATCTGTCCATCAATTTCCAGTCTAATTTCCTAGAAATGTTTTCAACAGTTTATTACAATATTTTCCTTATAGTTACCGTTATACATTTAAATAACACATCTTGACTTCTGTCATAGAATCTGTAAATATAAAATAATGCATGTTGACTTCATTTTTTACAAATTGGCTTTTTTTTTTTTTTACTTTTTTCACACTTTCACAACACGATCTTGATTGTTAGCTGTTTTTTAGTTTGCAAGAGGTAGTAAAGTAATGCAGGCCTATATGGATCCTTACTGTTGAAGTAATGAATAGTAAATATTCAGGTCACTAAAATTTGTTAATTAGCAATTTTCACCATTTAGAATTACCAAATGTTAAATTCTGTTAGATGTTTAATATCTTCTATATTCATAAAACAAGTAAGCAATAGCATGGTAATAGGGGACTGCACTGCCACATTCTGTGTTTCATTCTTCTCTTTGCATTTCCATGGGTTGTATCACTTAATTTCTTTTTATGTGTATGCTGATATGAAATTATTATATAAAATATTATAAAATATAGTATTTTATAAATGGTATGGTGAAAATAAACTTATATAACTCACTAAACTCATTCTACATTACACTTTTTAGACCCATTCTTATAAACACACTTAGATGTTGGCTACCTTGTTTCATCATATGACTGTTATACTTGTATTACCCATTTTCTCATTGACACATATTGACGTACTGTATCAGCAATGCAATGTTTCATATATGTCTTATATTAAGAACTTTTACACAAGGATGAAAATTTCTTTAGAGAATACCAGGACTGTGCTGTGCCAACAATTTAACTTTTACTATGTCTGGTCTAAGAATCTCTGTATTCAAATAAATGTGCTTAATTCATCTACATCTATTATGTTTCCAATAGAGTTGGAATTCTCATGTTATACTCTGCTATAATTTTTTAAAAAGTTATTTTACTGCCCTCTATTGGGTTGATTCAACATTGCTCATTCACTTGTGTGTGTTTCTCAGTAGCATTGCTTTACCCTTGCTTCCAGAGTGCCTCCAAAATTTTCCCCTGTTCTGGATTACTTAAAATATGTGTGTGTGTGTGTGTGTTTGTGTGTGTGTGTGTCTGTGTGTGTGTCTGTGTGTGTGTATATGTGTATGTGTGTACTAGAGAGATAGAATGAATTTAGGATTTAGGGCTTACAGCTAACCCTGGTCAAAATTTGGTGTTGTAGTTATCACTGGGGACTTCTTTCTGCATCAGACAACCAGATTCCTTCAAAGCCCCTTTAATCTAAGGTCCTTTGTTTCTTGGGTTGTTCCAGCTTTACCATGTCCATATTGTCTGTTTGCATCTTGGGCTCCATTTTGTCTTTCTCATTTCCAAGCTTGGCTGTAGGTACTTTTTAAAAGCCTCATTGATATTAAGTAGCGTTTGTATGTGTCTGTCATGGATAAGCTGGTTTTCTGCATCATGTTGTATAGTGCCATTTTCTTCTGTATACTTCCATTTTGACTAGAATTATTCCTATCTGTTCTTCTTCTAGTAAGGCATCAAACTTTCTGGTTTCCTGATATATAGATTTTTTTTTCTTTCATTCTTAAGTAATCATATATTTCGTTGATAAGTTTTCAGTTTGTTCAGTTGTTCTTTAGACCTGAAGGCACATGGTCATCCTAGAATTTTTTTTTTCTTCTAGAATGTTGAACTAGACATTCATATAAAGTTTTGGAATTTTTTCTAGAAATTAAAGGTGATAACTCTTCTTAATTTAAAAAAATAACTCAGTAGATCACTGCATTTACTAATTTTTTAGAATTATTGGTAAAACTCTTGACTATAGTCTAATATGAAACAAAGTCAATTATATCTATCCTCTCCTTAGTTCAACAAGTATCATTATAACTTAGTACAATCCCCAATTCAGTGTAAAAGGCCAGTTCACACACGGGGAAAATGTATAGGAAACGTTTGAAGAATTTAGTTAGGAAAGCCGAGTAGTGCACATTACTAGTTTAAACATTATTTAGTAGTAGCAGGTATATTAATTCCTTACTTTTGACAGTTCTTAAAATGTACAGGCAGCCATTCAAAACTTTGTTAGCACAACCGTTTCCATTGACCTAGTCTAAATTGAGGCTAAACAGATAATTCTTCCTTTAGATGGCTTCTGTTGAATACAATTGAAAGTACCGAATGAATTTTTTTTAAGTTTTTAAAAAAGATCTCCATTTATAGCAAGTAAGTGAGACTCAAGATACTTGGAGAAAATATTAGTAATACGTTAATATGTGTGTAAAAGACTGAGACGCATGAGCTCTTAGAATAATTTAGACATTTTACTGTCAAAGATTTTATTTTTATGTTATTTCAAAGTTTAATTTATTTGGCTTTTCTCATCTTAATTTGTGGAGAAGGAGTTTTGCATGAAGCCTTCTGCAGGAACTTTGCAAATATTAAGAATGCGGTATACTTACTAGAATAGAACTCTTAGGAAAAGAATGTTACTTCCTTCTGACATCTGTCATGGTCTTCCAATCAGAAAAGAGCAGTGAAGAGTAAGTCAGAAATCAAACAAGAACAAATTCGTATTGATGGATATAAAAGTAAATCAGTGTGTAATGTTTTGTTGGAATGAAAAGGTTACAGTTAGTCTAAGGTTAGTGCGAGGAATTATTTTCAAAACTGGATAAATTCAAGACATTTGTAGGAAAATGGTGAAATAAATTAGACACACAAGCACAAATACCTTATGGTTTCCTTTTTTTTTCCTGTTTAATCTGTTTATTGTCAATTCATTCCAGTGAACATTCAGAGGGTGAAGTGAAGACTTTTATTTCAGCCCTCAGGGATAGAACAGGACTTGAGCATGACTCTAAGATTAAATGTCAGGGTTGAAAAAAAATTTTCCCGCTCCTTCCTCCTTATTTACAAAAGCTTCGTTTCCATTTTTCCTTCCATTTCTTATTTCTCTTGGCCCTCTGTTCCTTTCTCCCTCACTCTCCCTTGTTCCCTTTCCCATTTGGACATTTTCTTCCCTTTCCCAATATAATACATTTAAATCTTTATTTATACTTTCAGTTTCTCACACTAGAGAAACAATGCAGTATTTAAACATGTGTGTCCGATTTATTTCATTTAAGAATATGATCTCAAGATGCATCCATTTACCTCAAAATATCTCAAGCTTATCATTCTTTACGGCAGAGTAGTACTCCATTGTATTTTAAAAAAAAACACATTTTCATTATCCATTCCACTGTCTTTTGAAAAATGCAAAGTAGAAATAATGCACAAAATAAAATATTGATAAGATGAAATGGGGTTTTGGAAATGAGGGTGGGAAGAAGGGAAAAAGGGAAGGGAATGTAAAAAGATTTAAGACATGTACCAACTACCCTCGATGAATGCAATCTTTATGTATAATAATAATACTAATAAAGGAAATTGAGAAAAGGGATCAATAGATGGAGGGAGGGAGGTGTGTTGGGAGAAGAAGGGGAATAAAAAGAATCAAGATCTGTTCAGTACATGTACTGACTACCTAAAATGAATGGAAATATCATGTGCTCCAAACATTTATAAATAAAAATAAATAAATTTATTACAGTAAAAGACATATTGCCATTAATCCCCTACAAAATACTATCTCTTGTTACAAAATGTATGATACCATGTTAAGAAGTCCTGGAAAATTGTAACTGATCTATAGTAACAGAAATCAGATCTATAGTTGCCTGGAGAGGGTTGGTTGAGTGTGGGTAGTTAAGGAGAAGGAGAAAGAAGGAGTGTAGCTGACAATTGCATCTCCATCAATTTGGAGATAATGGATATGTTTACTGTCTTCGTTATGATGGTTTCATGGGTGTGTATATGTGTCAAAGCATTGAATTATACACCTTAAAATTATGTGATCTGTGATGTGTCAACTAGAACTGTTAGAAATAGTAAAAAAAGTGCAAATTATTTTTATGCATTTAACTATGGTCAGCAAACTCTGAAATATGCTTAACTCTGAATCTGTGATGCTGATGGATGTGCTAATCATGGCATTTCAATATGTAAACATATCAATTAACACAAAAGTTTGTATTCAAAAGAGCTGTCTTAGAATTACCACATTTATATATATTTATAATATATATATTTTTTTTCCCCAAAGGTGGTGACTTTGCCTTTTGTTGTTCTTTTGGGGAGATTGTGCCTGTGTGACTTGCAGACAATACAGTAGGGCTCCCTATCTTTTGCCAGTCAACATACAGGAAGCTTTGGTGGCAAAAACTTTCTCATTTTTGAATTCTCTTCTTCAGTCTTTTGTCCCACAGATGTACAGAGTCATCTGTAATAACTGTAATTATAATTACAGAATCTATAATAACAGAAGGGAGTTTCTAAATAACTTGATTGCCACTGTAGTTGTCTTAACATAGAAAACCAAATAGAAGTTTTCATACATTTGTACACACAAACAACACTGGAGAAAATTGTATTATTATTAGGGGCTTCTTTTAGTTTATAGGTAAAAGTAATTTTTTACAAAGAAACCAGGGACAACAAGAAAAAAAATCAGTTTATGTCAGTGATAGTCTTGAAGTAATGGCAGTAATCTTGAAGGCTCAAGATTTACGAACATATTTTTAAACATCCTAAAATATTTTTTACTCAGCACCTTAGTCTTTAGATATTATTTTCTTTCATGATTTCCCTTATATATGAAACTGTCATAGTGACATAACTCCCAGCATTTTGGATATGCTGAGTTAAGTCTCAGGATGCTGAAGAATACAGCTGAGGACAAAAGGGGCTAAAAGTATGAAAAGTTTTAGTAAGAGAAGGTCCTGAGACAGGAGGGGTCCTGAAGGTGATTTGCTCTGGGGACTCTTTGTCTCGGGGATTTTTGTACAGTAATATTACATCACGGGCTCCCTTGGGCTAGACTACAATCAACCTGTAGGATTCTAAGTACAGTTACTTAGTTCATGTTGATTAATAGAAAAACAGAGTACATAGCAAGTGTACATAGTGTGGAGAAGAACCAAGACATTTCTGGAAGGGGTATGAGTAAGGATCAGAGTGTTCCAGTTATTTGTTTGTGTTCATTATGTTTTTATGTGTGTGTGTGTGTGTGTGTGTGTGTGTGTGTGTGTGTGTGTATGTTTTAATATTGTTTAGGCTTATTGGACCAAATGGTGCTAGTTACAGTACATCTTCGAGAATGTTTTCTTTTTTTAATCTCTGGAGAGGCTTGCCGGCCTAGCCATCCTGTCTCCATCTTGTGGCCTGGTTTTTATCAACTCAGCCTTTCACCACAGGCTTGGTTTGCCTTGTCTCTGTTATGACTCTGTATTGGGCCTGGGACCATTGTTAACTGCTTATAGCCAGTCTCTATCTAATTTAGCTATCTGTAATAAAATTATCTTCAATTAATAAAAATATTCTGGTTAAGTCGGATTAATAGTATAACAGAATTATCAACATTGATAGTATCTTAATTCAAAAAAAAGACTGATAATGAAACACTAGTAAAAGTGATTTTAAAGTGTAAACTACATTTCAAAATATTGATATTTGTCAGTATCATTCCAATAAATAATTGAAAAAAGATATATATATACACACATATATATGTATCACTGTTGTTTTATGTCTTGTTCACTTACCCACTTTCCTCTGAAAAACTTACACTGTACCTCATCCGTAAAAAATAGTTCTGAAATACAATTTGTAGTGATATTATAAATAACTACTTAAAGGTTCTGATTCTTTCATAATGAAGTGGATTATACTCATTGCCAAAAGCAGAGACATAAATTTAAGTTTAACCTTTTTAAAGATGTCAGTGTATGTCCTATTAATAATTACTGACAAGTATTTGATCAATATTTGTGGAATTAATACAGTAATTTAAAATGTCTGTCTACTATGATGCAGGCACTTAATACACAAAGATGAATACAAGCCCTTGAGGAATTTAGTTTCTGAAGGACAAGGTACTAAAAAGAGGGGAAATAATATAATTTCTCCTATATTTCTAGACGTTGTGTGCCTATTTTTCACATCCTTGTAAATACTGTGAATGATTTTAAGTACTTTCTGATTGGATCCACAAAAAAACTCCGTAGAAATAAGCCATATTTTCATACTACTTTAAATAACCTTTCTTCCATAATCACAGAACTGAATAGTCCATAGTGTTTGAACCATTTATATCTGCTTGTTTTCTTCATGTCAGCCCATGTCCTTTGTCTATTACTTGTTTGTAATTTCGTATTATTTCTTATGCTCAAGAAGTTATGAAATGTCAAGGAGATATCTTAGGATTTTCATGTCTCAATCTTTTTTCTAAGATTTTGCTACATCTATTTAACGTGTGAAACCATATAAAATATATTATCAACTATGTAAATGTTAGTTTCCAAATGTATACAGTAGAGATAATAGTATCCACCTGGCTTCCACAAAGTCTAATGCTACAGGAAAACTGAATTGACGTTTCTAAATATACTTTAATAAATTATATACAGTTATCATTCTCAGTGTTACTAAAATTAAATTTACTTTTGAACTACAGTGCCTTTCAGGCCATAAAGAAATGTAAACTAGAATTTTCAAGTTTACTGAAGACACAGACTGTGTTTTAATCTTTGAAGCTCAATCCCCTACCACAACTTCTGGCATGTCATCGGTGCTCAATAAATGCTTGCTTAATGAATGAAATTTTAAATATACCAGAGAAACATAAATTTAAATACATCTCTGTGCATTCCAAATGCGCTATTATAATCTGAATCTAATGGTAAAAAATTTAGCACATACTACAGTGATAATTGTTAACCTTAAATTTATGTCTCTTCTTTTGGCAAACAGTATAATCCACTTTATTATGAAGGAATCAGAAAATTTAAGTAGTTATAATATCACTACAAACTGTATTTCAGAGCTGTCTTTCATGAGTGAGGTATAATGTAGGTTTCTCAGGGATTTAGTTTAGTAGAAAAATTCAGAAGTGCATATAGATAATATGGAATAGGTGTACAAACATCTTTGGATTAAGAAGCAATTTATAAATCCTAGAGATAGATATTATATGTGAGGTGTGTGACATTTTCCTTTTTAGATACCATAAAGATTATGAGATACAGTTTACTTTTCCAGATGCTCAGAACTTCTTTTAAGTCGCATTTGAGTTATCATAAAACATTGTGTTTATTATATGATGCTATTTTACTTGAGAAGAAAATAATGAAGTGTTTGGCATTGCCAAGAAGGATTTAATGAACAAATCTTTGTTTGATTTAGACCTTAAAAATATTCCTACTTTGTTTGACATATTTAGTAAAAAAAAAGACAATGCACAATTTTTTTTATGTCTAGTTTAGAAAAATGACATTTACTAATCTAGTTATACTACTGCATTACTCAGGTTTCTGTTACTGTTTAAAAAAATACAGGGCTAGGAGAAAAGAAGGAATGGAAAAGATTAAAAAAAAAAAAAAGAAGAGAAGGAGGGGCTGGGGATTTAGTTCAAATGGTAGAACATTTTATCAAGCCCAAGGCCCTGAGTTCGATCCCCAGCAGCCTCCCTCCCCCCATAAAAAAGAAAATAGAAGGAAAAAATGGAAACAAAGCTTTTATAAATAAGGAGGGGACAGAGAGTTAAAGGGAGGGGAGGGGAATGGGAAAAAAAGAATCAAGGTGTATCATGTACAAGTACAACTTCCATAAGATGAATGTTATCATTATGTATATCTAAAATGTGCCAGTAAAATTAATTAAAAAAATACAACCTGGCCCGATCGCTTTATGTGGAGGAAAGGTTTCCTTGCGCTCACGGTTTCAGAGACTTCAGCTAATGGTTGGTTGGCCTTGTGGCTTTTGGGTCTGTGGTGAGATGGTTCATCACGACAGGGATAGGTAGTGAAGCAAGGTACTCAACTTCTGGCAGCTGGCAAGCAAAGAGGGAAGAGCAAGGGCTCAGATCCTAATGTCTGCTCGGGGGTGCAGCCCCCTTCCCTCACACCCCGTTCCCCACAGTTTGACTACCTCTTGACAGCAGGAGTCTCTGGGGAGGAAGCTTTTAACACTAGTGCCTTTGGAGGACACTTCTCCAAACCATAGCAGCTGTGCTATCCTGTGTTGACAAACTGCCTCTAAATCTCAGGAGTGTGAATCAACAAAGATTTCTCTTTGTACATCTCTGAGGCAACTGTCCTCTTTGACTTGCTTCAGTGTTACAATTTCCCATGAATTCGTGCTTTCAGATTTTATTAAGAGTTCCAGAAATTGCAGTAGTGGTTAAACACTTCTGCCCAGAAGTGATGCATATCACTTAAATTCACATTTTGTTGACTAAAGTAAATTACTCAAGGGAGTGAAGAAGTGAAATTTCATATGTACATAGAAAGAGAAGAAAAAGAAATACTGGTGAGTGGCAACTACATCCGCCGTTGTGAGTTTGCTAACGAGAAGCAGCCTGCTTGACCCTTCTGCTCAGTAATGAATCCACTTCAAATGAGTTAAGCAGCCTCATTCAGTAATAACGCAGACGGATTTTTATTTTGTTTCACTGAGAGCATTTTCACCCTTTCTGTATTTTATGGAATGAATCAACCTTTTTCTAATGTGTACTAAGTGACCACCTCACTCACTGCATTTTAATATATTGAGGGATTCCTTCATTCAGTAACTACATATATCTGCATCATCTGCCACCATGTCGTAGGCTCTGGGGTATCGGTGCAGAGAGAGACATCTCCTGTCCTCATGAATTTTAGAACATGTTGAGGAATTATATTTGGATTGAATTACCACATAAAATTCCATCTCACTGCCCCCAGTGGATAGGTACCTTGTACTTTCAGAACATAAAATGACCAAGTGAGGAAAATCAACAGAGGCGTGCACGAGAAAGTGACAAGTAGGGATAGTCCCTGCAGTGTGAAAGAATGGTGTTCACATGGAAGGAAGAGGAGATGGAGAGAGGGGAATGGGGGACTAGAAAAGCAGAGGGTGAAGTCCAGGCAGATCGGAGGTCCATGGGTAAGAGCAGGAGAAGTACTATAAATGCTAGAACCTGACCAGGAGCCTTCTATAACTCATATCGAGCATTTGTGATTTGTTCCTAAAGATATAGAGGGACTACTAAAGATCCTCTTTTTTCCAAAATGAGGTAATATGGTCAGATAGAGTTACTGATATAATCATACTGTCTTCCATTTGGATAAATTAATATTTCCAAATATGTGACCTCAGGCAGACATGGAAATGCAAGGAGAGAATGACCAGCTGGGATTTCTTCTCCTTTGACAACGAGTCACAGTTGTTTCGAATTTCACCAATTCTGATTTTTTTTTCATGTTACCCCTTTTTCATAGTACTCACTTAACCAATTGGAAAAAAAGTAAAATAATGTCTTACTAGTTATTAAGTAGAAGTACAAAGTGGAAAGTTTAGAAAATGCATGAAATAACAGTGTAAAAATGTAAAAATACCTGTAAATTGTTCATTCTTCCAAAAATTACTCCTGAATATTTCCCTAGATCACTACATTTTAAGGATAAAAACAGTTCTGACATATCTATTCTGGGCTAAAACTTTACGAAAATATATAGACATGTAGGATTCTCAGTGTGGCACATAACTGCCAAAGATGGTCAACAACAGTCCCTCCTCTGTATGTATCCATGCCAGCCCTCCCTTTAAGAAGTGGTACTACTTCTTCTCCTTGACTTTGAAATGTCTTATAATTTGTTTCAAAAAATCAAAATAGTATAACTGAAGCTGTGTCAATTCTTGGCCCTTAAAAAAATCAGGCATCTTCTGCTTTCATGTTCTAGGAACACAGATAACATGTTGAAAAGAGAGGACCCCACAGTCCCTGGAAAGCGAGATGCTACACAAAGGGAAAGGCACATTGAGGGAAAGTCACCCCAGCTGAGACTGCACCAGGGCATACAAGGGAGGTTATCAGGGAACTTGTGGTCCATTTGTGGCAATAAGTGACACCAAATGACACTTCATGAACCCAAAGAGCTATACAAAGACAGCATAGAATTTTAAGAAATAATGACATTGTTTAACCACTAGGTTTTCAAGTGATTTGTTATGTAGCTTAAGTAAACAAAACAGTTATTTTCTTAATCGCTTAAGGAAACTAAGTTTCCTGTTTTGCATATGGGAGACCCTCATATGTTCATCTGTATTACTATATCAAGAATCCCATAGCACAGATCTGTCTCTGAAAGTTTTTTTTTTAAACATTCTTTTATTTTTTAAAAATTTTTTTTAATTATTTTTACCAAGAACATGTATTGGTACATTGTATACATAATGACCATAATCAACATGGTTATTTTGTACCTGTACATGATACATCTTGGTTTTCCCCCCTCTTCCCCCCCTTCCCCTCCCCTCCCTTCCATTCACCCACCCCTCCCTATTTGCAACAAGTGTAGCTACACATTGTGGAGATTCCTCAGAAAACTACAACTAGAGGTTCCATTTGACCTGGCTATTCCTCTGCTGGGTATCTTCCCAGAAGAATTAAAATCATCATATCACAGTGATATATGCACAACCATGTTCATAGCAGCACAATTTGTAATAGCTAAGTCTTGGAAACAACCTAAATGCCCAAAAACTGATGAATGGCTAAAAAAGATGTGGTTTTTGTACACAATGAAGTACTACACTACAATAAAAAAGGATAAACTAGAGTCATTTGTATGTAAATGGATGTTCCTGGAGAACATACTATTAAGTGTCTCTGAAAGTTTTGTGTGGTTAATTTTGAACTTGAGTGTCTTAAAATCATAAATTCCTGTATCAGACCATGGAAAGAGAGAAATAGGAAATTGCTCTTAGATTCATTTTCACTTCATTGTTTATGACAGTTGAAGAGTTACTTGGACTGTGAACAAAGACTCACTTATAAGACTTATGTGCTGATTTTGGCCTTCTAGAGAAAAAACAAAGAGTAAAGCAAGTTCACAGATACCCATATACTTAGAGTCAAGAATATAAATGACTACCTTTCATTCTTGAAAGCCTATATAAATTTCTTAAGTGATTTTTTTAGTATACTGTGGACTTGAGTGTTTTTTTTATATCAGGTTATATATATATTGTAGTTAGAAGTCTATCCAATGAACTTCCTCTTTCACTTCATATATTTCTCTGAGCTCATGGGCAGCCAGAACAAATAGGAGGTGAAGCTGTAATCAAAGATATTTACACATTATTGTTACATTGAAAGTTATTATGTGGTTTTTTGTTCCATAATGTGATTGTTTTGTTTTGATGAGATATATCATTCTGGTCAATAATTATAATAATTTCTAAAAATTGTATCTCTTGAATTTTCTGATTGTAATAATCAAGACTGTTCAGTAAAGCATAACCAGTAATACAATGTTTATGGAGGTTTATGTCCTGAATTGGCTCACATGATTATAGTTCTAGAAGTTCCCCAATCTGTTGTCTGCAAATTGAAGACCCAGAAACAGGTGTATATCCAGTCTGATTCTGAAGGTTTGAGAACCAGGTGAGCCAGTGGTATAAATCCCAGTCTGTAGGCAAGAGAATACTGATCTGCAAACTCAAGTTGGCAGGTAGAAGGGAATTAGTTCTCCCTTCCTGTGTGTTTTTGTTCTGTTTGGGCCATCAGTATATTGGTTAATGCTCAATCACATAAGGAAGGGCAAACTACTGAGTCCACCAATTTGAATCCTAATTTCACCCTGAAATACCCTCACAGACATCTAGAAATAATGTTTAATCTGGGCACACCATAGCCCAGTGCAGTTGACAAAATTAATCATCACATTAACAGTAGCAGGTAGAGAAACTCAAGTTGACTCATTTTATAAACAAGGACTTTTCACATGAAAACTAAAAAAAGATCGTAAAACAGGTTATATGATTTAAACTTGTTATTACTGCATACCAGTTTCTTTAAAAGTTTCTTGTTCAATTGAGGATTAAATTTTAAGTTAATTCAACCCTATATTAATTAAAATATGACTGAATATTTACTTAAAGCAAATTCAAGAACATTCATTTGCAGTTGCCATTGATGCAGGTGTCAGAAGTAATACCTTTTATTGTGTATTGCGTGAGAGCAAAGCAAATAATATTTCCTGGCAAAAATTAGACTGCTCTTTATGTGTGTCACTAATCATATTTTGCATGCCCAAAGATCAAAGTGAAATAGCTCAGAATTTATAATTTTCCAGGGTAATAAAAGCTGAGCATGTTATTAATGTTTAACCATACTCCAGGTGTGTTAGCTAATTTCCTAAGATGATGTTTCTCTTTGTTCTGTTGCCTTTCAGCTTTATATTAGGTGTCATTGTGTGCAGTTAGCATGACTGTAGAGTTGTGATCCCAAAGACAGACAAATATATGTCAGAACTGTGGTCTAACCAGAGGAGACTACCATGAAATGGAGGTAATTAATTGAGCTGTGAAGAGATTATTAAATGAAGTTACCTATAATCTAGTTCAAAGGATTCAAAATCAAATCACATAGTTATTCAAGTGTATAACTGGAATCCCCCCCCATTGATCCTGATCTGAAAGGGTAGGCGGACCATCTAGTCGTTATCATAAATACAATAATGTTCACTGTGTCGACACGTTATGCAGAACGTCACCCTAGGCTCAGATTGCTCTTAATGTCTACATTCTGTTTTCAGATTTCTGTCTAATAAAAAAATTAATTATTTTGAGATGGAAAAGCTTCCGAGAGGTTAGATTATCTCTTACCTCTGGGTAATTATAGAACAAAACATAGAGATAAAGTAATAAAGCAAACTCATGAATGTATTAATAATCCCTTCAAGTTAAATTTAGGATTAAGGTTTGTTAATTAGGACCATTTCTGTTTGGGCTAAAGAGTGTTTTGTTTTTTTTTTTTTAAGACTCAGAGGAGTCTCTACCAGATTAGACTTGTGTTTCCATTTTTAATTTTGTAATTAAATAGTCAAATTTATACATGCAAGTGTAATTTGAAAAATATATAAAATATATTATTTTTTATTGTTTTGAAATGTAAATAAGTTAAAATTTTCTATATAATAAGGGTAATACACAATATTTAAGTACTTTGGCAAGATATTCTTTGCTTGGTTCCTAATCCTGATTAATCAGACAGTTACAACACTTAAGAATTTTATAGTAATTTTTGACACCAATGAGTACTGAAACTCTTGAGTTCTGAAAATGGGGGATGCAGAAAGACAGACAGACAGAGATGCTCAAGACCATAGAGTAGAGACTTAGACTCTGATGTTCCCAGACTGTAACTGTGTTTTCCTTACTCATTCTAAAAGAAACAAGGTGCCCTTTTGTAGATACGTGCAAAATTTTCAAGTAAAACAATGCACTGAATATAGTTCTGAATCTTTTACAATTAATTTTCTTCTTTAAAACTTACTAAAATAAAAAAGCACAAAAAAGAAAACAAATCCTATACTGCACTTTCAAAACTG
Organism: Hystrix cristata; assembly: GCA_004026905.1. NCBI lineage: Eukaryota > Metazoa > Chordata > Mammalia > Rodentia > Hystricidae > Hystrix > Hystrix cristata. Next base: position 7,355 of record PVJO010020132.1, on the reverse strand, counting down.
TCAAAATAATGTAAATAAGATATTATCTGTCATTGTTTTCTATTCCTAGTTTTAAAAAGTTTATCTTCTGGTGATATTTTTAAAACCTAAACAGAGGCAGTTGCTGGTATTTTTAAAAGGGTATATTTATTTTGAATCTGTATTAAACATATTCTTAGAACGCATAATAACTCATCTTACAGTATTTTCTTAGAAGAGATTTGAAAAGAACTAGCTATATCTATAAAAATTAAATATTAATTCTATTGTTACTAATTTTGGTGATGATCCTCTGGAGATCTATTTTAATGGACAGCAGAGAGTCCCATATTGTTCTTTGTGTACACATGCATGCTTTGCATTGTATGCAGCAAGCTATATCAGCTTTCCGATGAAAGCATTACTAACAAGTTTATTTTTTCCATGTCTACCTGTTACTTTGTCCTGTTATTTATTCTAATTTTTTTTTATTATTCTACCTTTAAATGTAATCATTTTTGTATATTTCTTCCACATGTGAGTGTTTATATTTGGGTCCTCAGTGTTGAGTCAATCTTAAGTACCTATAAATGGTATTTTATAATTGTTACCTTATATTACAGTATTAATTTATTGATGCTTATATTATAGTTTATGACTACACATGACCAAGTATGTATTCAGACCTCTGTTCTTCAGGAAAAAGTACTTTATATTCCCAATATCTGATATTCACATCATACATATTTTTAAAAAACAGTGAATTAAGTACTACAAAAAGAGATAAATCCTCTTTTCAAGTGATGATGTAAAAATGCTTTTTTGATTTTGAATATGTAAATATGTACTCGTATTAAAAGATTGAATTTAAAATTTATTCAATTCTGTTAAACAACAAAAATAACCAAAGTTTTCCCTTTGTTTCTAATTGAAGGAACTATATAAAGGAGAGGCAGCATCATGAAGGAGGAGGGCACTTTCTCTGTCATTCTCGAAAAAAAATGCTTCTTGATTTAAGATCCCACAAATTGATATAGAGATGTGAGTGGCTGAAGGAAATCAAAACTACATTGTTTCTTGGATTGTGGGCTCTGTATGTGTTCTAACCTCTGAGCATTTTTAAAATAGTCTCTTTTAGAGCAGGCAAATTTGTTAAATTCCTTTTGCAGGTGAATCCTGCAGAGGGATGCTGTATCTTAGATGGGTCTGTTAAGAGTTTCATCTCATGATCCAGAGCCCTGAGAATCTCTTGGTATCTTCTGTCCTACATCAGTATTCTAGGAAAAAGTGACGAGCGAGTTGACATCATTGTCAGGAGTATGACTGAGTTGAAGCTAAAATTGTTAGTGACATGGACTTTAAGTTCTTCTGGGTCCTGACACAAATCTGTACCTGATTTCAGGACCTCCGCTGCATCTTTCAGTCATGAGAACTGGGACTCTTAGCGTAGTGATGGAATTGGCCTTATTGTTTCTGTTCATCAGAAAGGACAGTGGTAAGGAGCTCCGATTCTGCAGCGAAACACATTTGTGTGTGAAAACATCTTTGCACAGGGAATTACAGAAATTACGGAGTGAAATTATTACAGTATTAGTAAAGCCTTTATAAATAGGGGAATGTTATAGATAATATATAGGATGAAGCAGTCCCCTGAGAACGTATTGTAATCTTACGTGATAGTATTTGGGTGGGCTCTATTACAAATGCATGCCACGGAATTCAAATTAGTAATAATAACTATGGAATATCTAACATTTTATGTAGTTCCAGACACTTTCCTAAGGGTTTTACATAGACTGACAAATTAAAATCGCACAGTAAGATATTTTAAGGATAAATAAAATGAGACCCGGAGAGGTAAAGTGCTCAAAGTCAAAAGCAGTCATTATATGGTAGAGTCAGAATTCAGTGTCAGTCATTTGCCAAAGCCAACGTGATCTCCACCACACTCTGCTTTCCCAAACCGGCTGGGAGGGAGCTGCAGTATTCTCTCTAGGACAGAGGCGTGGCGAGGTATAATTAAATGCTCCAGAGCAACACAGCAGTGTTTACCATTTGTCATCTGCTGCATGAACTGCTGGTGTGAGGTGGCTTCGTGTCAACATCACCTCTCATTACATTCCTTGTAACATCAATCTGTTTTGAAAATGGACTCCAATATATGCTGTGAAAAAAAACCTTAATGTAGTGAAAGTCAATGCAAGAAAATGAATGCAAAACAAGAAATGGCTGGGAGACCTATTCCACAGTTTGTGAAGTTGTGGCAGACCCTGCCGGAGACATACACCTCCTGTAAGTAGGAGTAGTCATTAAATGATTATATCATAATAACATTTTCTGCGCATATATATATATATATATATATATATATATATATGTCAAAACATCTCTTAAACTGACAGTTTGTTTGAACTAAATTACTTAGTATGTACAACTGTCAGACATTTATGTTGGATGAGGGATGTCATTAAAAAATGGAGACCCAAAGGACACTGATCAGAATAAGTCAGAAACCTCCAAAATTCCTTGTTCTGCCTCCTGGGAAATCACTGCTTGAAATTTAAGGAGCAGTTTATTTAAAACATAATGATAAGATTTCCATCTAAGCAAACAAAGCATCATGAAGTAGGTGGTTACATGGAATAGAAAGAACCTAAAAGTCCATCAAATGAGGCATGGATGAAGAAAATTAATTTATGTATTATATATGCATAATTTTATGCACATATTTATATATAGTCATACATGAAAGAATATTATTTTCCATAAAAAATGAAATACTGTCATTTGTGAGAACATGAACAGAATTGGACATCATTATGTTAAATGAAATGGGCTGGTCACAGAAAGATAAGTACCATGTAACCTCACTCATATGTGGAATCTAGAAAAATTGATTTCATAGCCATTAAGAGCAGGATAGTGCTTTCCAGAGGGTGGGGAGATCAGAGAGAGGGAAGGCCAAAGGTTGATTAATGCAGATTAAGTTATAGTTAGGTAGGAGAAACAAGTCCTGGTATTCTATTGTTAGTGATATGACTAGAGATGATGATAGTATATATTTAAAAAAATACAAGAAGATTTTTAATGTTTTTACTGTAAAGGAATGAAAAATGTTTGAAGGGTTTAGATATGCTTCCCCAGATTTGTACAGTATAGTATGTACATGTATTGAAATACCATCTGGTAGCTCATAAACAAGTACAATTTTTACGCATCACAATTTTTAAAAATTAAAACTTTTTAAAGTATTTTTTTAAAGAGAGAAATAGGTGGCATACAATATATGTACTAAAGACTAGATTTCAGTGGTACGTGGCTTGATGAGTGTCCACTAATATAACCGCAATCTGTGGTGGAACTAGGAGTTTGGTGTAGGACAAAAGGCAGAAGATGAGTCTTGCAAAAGGAGGATGACTGTTGACATTAATTGAAGAAGACCGTATCCACCAGTGCAAACCACTTTCATATTTAGCTGTACTATAATGTGAATGTGAATCATCCTGAGTTGCTTCATTTATTCTTTGAATTCAGCTTTGGATATATTGAGAGCTTGTTCCCGTATCTATTGAGAAGTTAGAGAGAGATGAATTGAAGTGATGACATAGAGTACCATTCTCTGGCTTCCTCAATTATCAGTTCAATTCAGTCATTAGTTACTAAGCACTTCCTGTGTGTTAGGTCCTATGTGAGATTATATGGGCCTGTATTTAAGAAAAGATCAGTTTTCTCTTTTAAGGGTATCATACTTCGATGGAACCATGTGGCTCTATAAAGAATCCTAATGAATGTGGTAAATAAAAAAACAAATATGACACAATCAATAGTGGTTTAGAAAAGGAAAAAGATAACTGTTGCTGATGGTCAAGAAAGAAGACTTCACAAAAGCGTTACTTTAGCCTCAAGGCAGAGTAAAGACATTTTGTGCTTTAAATCATCCCTTGAACCAATTTATAATAATAAGGAGAACTAGAGACGTAATCCAAAATCTCATTATCAATAAAACATGGAGGAACCAAAGTGCTTTCACAGTAAGATAAAAACATGAATCAAGTGAATTACCTTACAAATTTCTCCGAAAGGATAAGGGTCTGAAGCCACCTGTGTCTTGGAACAGTGTTAGAGGTGCTGAAAGTGAAAATTGAGGGCTCTTTTGAAAGTCTTTCACTTAATGGCTCTTCACTTCAAAGTCAGAAAGTATAAGGATATTGTCAAAGAAATTGAGTTAGAAGGTTTGTAGACTTTCAACTTTAACACAGGAAACAAAATAGCATGAAAGAGTGACAAAAGAGAATTCATATGATTCTTTTTAGGAGAAATCAAAAGACCTATAAATATAAGTAGATTTAATATAATGTAGAGACATAAGTATCCATGTTTCAGAATTTCCCAGTTTAAATCAGAGTCAACCTTGCTAACTTGAGAATGGAGCCCCTCAGTTAGTAAACTTCACCATAAGCACAGATGCTCAGAGACACAGCTAGCATTATCGCATTTGAGGACCCTTTCGGTGCAAGAGGCAAGATCTCTGCCTAAATTAGACCCATCCACAGATGCTCACGAACAAAGGAAATGAAGCTCTGAAGAAACTATTAATTCTTGCAAAACGGAAAATTTCAGGAAAGAAAATGTGATCGTACCATTTGGATCTTCAGTAGACATTTGGATAGCTATAGTTATGAAAATGCTGAATATGAATTTGAAGAAAGATTGAAAGAGATTTGCCTTGGGAGGCCTGGAGTAAGAAATAGGAACAAGGGAGTTATATTATCACCTATCATAATTGGCTACTAATGGGAAATGCTGAATGTTGTGAGTCAAGTGGTTTTTGTTACACAAATTCCATTTAGAGAAATACAATTAAATACCAGTAGGAACAACTGAAAAATGGAGAGTGGATTCTTACAGAAAGTGGGCTAGGGGAAAGATTTTTATTGTCTTTATTGTCAACAGATTCCCAGCATTACTTGGCTTCTTAAATATATCTGCATGTAAAACTTTGATGGAAATATAATTTTGTAATTTTATTTTAGTAATGAAGTAAAGAAACTGGCAAAAATTTGGGATACTTTATGCCTGCCAAGTGAGCAACAATAGAAGAATTCATCAAGAAGAGAAATAAGGAAGATAGAAAACTAAGATTGGAAATAGCATGTCCTGAAATTGCAAGTGTTTCCATATGGCTGAATAGCTAAGAGTAAAGAGGCAGTGTGTTATAACAATAGAGGGCTTAGACTTAGAATTTTTCACTGTTAGTTTTGTATTATGGTTACACATTTGCTGTTTGAACTTGATTGAGTTGTTTAAACTGTGCAAGGTTCTGTGTCAATTTTTGGATCAGAAAATCGAGAACATTAATTAGTATTGCAAGAGGATCATCCATAACCCATCAGCACCCTCCAAATTCACCTGTAGATAGTGTTAGAATTCCAAGCATCCTCTTGCAAGTTTCTGTGTTGCTTCCTCCTTCTTTGTTTGAGGGTTTCCAAAATTTTGCTAAAAATTGCATAAGAAAAGCCAAAAATGCTGACCAGAAGGGGCAGGGGACTTAATGTCTTTATAAGTGTGCCATAACTGATGAAGTAAAGGAGTAGCTTGCTAAATACACCAAGTTCTCCATCCACTTGTAGGACAACTCCAAAGTGCATACTGTGTAGTTCCTCAGAGTGTCTGTGAGGGAACTGAACCCCATTTCCTTGCAGTGTGAATAACTCATTTTGTACATTTTACTGAATTTCCTCATACTGATCAGGCTTTCTATACTTGGGACACAGTACCTAGCACCCACACTTTAGAAGAGGACAAATAACTCATTTTTCACATTTTACTGAATTTCCTTTTATAACAGTCAGTCTTACCATGGCTAGGACACAGTTCCTAGATCCCACACCTTAAAGGAGGAGAGCTTTAATTTGACTTAAGGTTTCAGGGGATTCAGTTCATGGTCAGTTGTCACCAAGGCAGAAACATCATGGTGGAAAAGTGAGTGGCAGAGCAAAGCTGCTTAGTTCATGACCACTGGAAACCACAGCAGCGTAACAGTGCCAGAATAGCAGGGGCCCAGGACCAGATACAGACTCCAAGTTCCCATCTCCATGACCCACCCAGATACACAGTCACAAGTGTGGTTTGCTAATTGTCTGGGTTGCTTCCAAGCCAATCAAGTTGACAAACCACCCCAATTGTGACACCTCCCTTTCCTGTCTTGTCTCCTACTCTCAATTGTGTTACCTGTGATCATTTCCTAATAAACAAGTCAGTGTCTCAGCATCTGATGTTAAGGAAATCCAATTTAAACAAATACCTATCATTTTTTTCAGGAGGATTAAGTGATATAATCCATATTCAGCACAACTAAGTATTTAACTCTTCATCTGGCATACAGTATTCTTTGCTAAGTATTAGTTGTATGGTGAAGGGAACGACAGAGTGGGAGAAGGATAGGGGTTTGAATGACTCCCAGGTGTCTGACTTGAGTTATTGATGGAATAGAACTTTAACAAATAAACAAAAATAATGAAGGAGCTGTGGTTTTATTTCAAATATGATCATCTTTCCAGTAAGATATTTCTGTCTTTATTTGACAGAAATTTCAGTGAAAAACAATGAGATGGTTTGGTCAAAAAATTGAGTGACACATTAGAGTGAGGAGTGATTCCAAATCGAAGAGAGCAGTGATTTTATTCTCAAGTCTAAAAGCTCACTTCCATAAGCACAGAAAACAATCTTCTAGGTAAGTCACTTGTTCGGAGTTCCACAATTCACTCATTCAAAGGTACTAAGACCCCAGTAATGTAGTTATACTTCTTCAATATTCATTTTTCTTCTCTTGGGGTTATGTTTAGTGCATATGAGGTCAGTACAGGTTACATAATTGCTGAAAAGATGAATCGAGATTGTATTTCCCAAACCAATCCAATTAGTGTTTTTTATTCTTTAATTCAAGTATGGATCACTTGATCTTTGCTACAGGCATGTCTCTCTAATTCACAATTTAATGGAAATGATTTTGGCAACTCCAGCAGAAATCTGAGGGTAAAATTTAACATTCCTGTTGTTAATGTTTTCTGCCAGACTGGTGACCTCGGTATTAATATGTTGGCTGCTTTCCAATTCCTTATTAGAAAATATAATTTCTTTCTCTTCCTTTTCTTTTGTGTACAAATGTAATTTCTGATCTATAAATTCATAAGGTGAGAATAGTAAATAGCTAGCTTTCTATAAACCTGTGCCTGAAGGACCAGATTCATTAATCCATCGCATATCTTTCCAACCACATAAAGAAGAAATTTACGAGGTTAGTGTGGCAGAAACGAAGGAGGGATATGTTAAAAAAAAAAAGTGTTAAAACATGTCACAGGCTTTTTCAGATTCCTTCTTCTGGATAGATTGAATGT
>PVJO010020131.1:0-32822 GCA_004026905.1 Hystrix cristata | reverse complement strand
AGGATAAGAAAAAAATGAGGTTGAGAGAGGCCTAATGTCATGCCTAAGGTAACCTAACTACTAAACAGGAGCAGCCACGCCTAGTTCAGTATGATTCCTAAACCTCTCATCCTTACAACTACTCCTGCCCAACCTGAACTGGGAAGCTCAAATGTGACAGATTATCGTGTGGCCAAACTCCACATCTCACAGGATATAAGCATGTTGCACCTTCCCGGGTCAATTTCACTCAATGGCAAAGTAATTATATTTAATATATTGCAATAAATATTATGAGGTAAACGTCACACACATTTTCCAAATAAAATAGATGGCACCAAAATAATTGTCTCTTTTGAGACAGGACTGACCCGAGGTATGTCTCAGTCTCTGCCTGCCTCTTCCTCCTTTCCCCCTCCCACTCCAAGGGTTCTACATTTCATTAAAAGGCTCAGATGTGACCCCAACAATTGTGCGCATTAGGAGACAGAGTCCAAGGACGGAGGCCTGTGAGCAAGACATGGCGGCAGCCAGTTTACGTCGCTGAGCTCTCAGTGCTCTGAGACAGCCCCACAAGGAGGGAGGTGGAGGACTGGTGCCAAGGCATCCACTGCCAGCTGGTGCTCCAGACAAGGACTGAAGAGAAGACTCCAGACAACCCAAAACCTGGAAAGACACCAGCTACTTACCTTTCCAGTTTCCAGCGTCAGGATCTCCCGGGCAGTAAAGAAAAGAGAAGGAAAGAGGGTCAGGAAGGGAGCAAAGGGCGAGGGAGGAAGAGGAGCAAGGCTGCTGAGATACTCGGGTCCAAGTGTCTGACCGATTACAGTCTTGGCTAGTATTCCAAAACCATATGAACCAACATATAAATCCATTTTCCAGCTGATGCAGTCCTACCATGTGAATCTCGGTAAGAGGCAGAAACTAATCCACCTGAGAAGCTGGAAATGCCAAACCTTCAAATATATGGCCTCACTGGTGTGGATCAAACACACCTGCACAAAGGCAGCTGCTACCTTTTCTGCTCCTGTCCTGACTTCCTGGAGCTTCAGGGTTGCAAGCAGCTGAACGTGAAGCCCATCAGCTGTAAAAACTGAAACTAACAAAGCCAGGCAGAGGCAAGGACAGATATTTGATAGTGGTAGAGGGATGGAATTTCTGTAAAAAATCAAAGGCCCTTAGAAATAGCCGTATGCCTCCAAGCCAGTGTTTTCCACTAGTGTTTGAAGGAATGAATGCCATAAATTCTACCTATGGCTCTCAACTAAGGACAGATCAGCTTAGCGTCTATGCAAACATGATTAAGAGCCCAATATGATTTTTTTCTGTGCTCCTCTACCGCCATCTAGTGGACAGATAGCTAACTGCACTTGTCTTCCATGTACATAATCTGCAACTAGTGCAGGCTTTTTCCTGGCTGACTGTAGGCCTGTGCAGGCCTTGTGACCAGAAAACACTCCTATCCCTCATTGGACAAAGTGTCCATGCAGCTATGAAAAATAAATACTTTGATGTATCCATTCTTGCCAGGGCCAGAATTGCATATTCTGAACAGGTTCATTTACTGATGACTGGTAAATTGGTTTTATATTTATAGCATTGCCTATTTGAAATTCTACCTTTGCAGTATTTTGATTATATCAGCAATTTTTGCTGCACTTCAGCACAAATAATAATAACGATAATGATAATAATATAGCAACAAGAATTGGCACAAGAAATAGAAGTTCCTGTCAACAAATGAATATGGCTCCAAGTGACCTCTAAAATTTAACTGAAGCAAGGAGCTTGCAAAAGACCTGAATCCCTCCTCCACCAACAGATGGAGAACATACTTGGAGGGGGGAATGAAGCAAGGAGATATCAAGACACTCGGGGAGAACAAACCACCAGCTCTCCACAGGCCCAGCTGGGCTTAAGTTCCATTCCCTCAGGTTTGAGTATCATTTTCCTAATCTAACGTGAGGCACCCAACAATATTCTAAACAATCAGTGTCTGTAGAACATGATGTTGAGGGTAAGCAGGAGCCTGTGGGAAGATGAGAGGATTTCTCAGTTTGACACTAGCCGGTAAGGGAAGGAGAAGGAAGCGCAGAATGTTCTGGCGATACTGTTACAGACAGGACAGGCAGTCAGATGAGGTTCAGTGGAGGACACGATGGCCAAGACTGGAGCTCCAGAGGCAACAAACAAAGGCCTTGTTAGATTGGCGGGATTTTCTTGCCCAAAAATAAGATACTCATACCCCTGTAAAGAATGTCTTTGTTCTGCTTATACTAACTTTAGAAAAGTTATTATTAATGGTGCTTGCAAAAGTACACCAGCTATATAGCCCAAGCTCCAATAGTCTAAGTCAAACCTTCCTGCTTGTAACCCCAGAGGTTGACCTCAACTTGGCTAAGATGTAGTCATTCTTGTGTATAAAATCCCCTAGACCAACAGTCCTCTTGGTAGCCCATTCGAGTCCCCTCCCAGGTTCATTTACCTGGGAGAGGATTGCTTTGGCTTTACTATAAATACTGCTTTCTGCTTTTGCTTTACTATAAATACTGCTTTCTGCTTTTGCTCTATAATAATACTTCCATTTCGCTCTACAATAAATACTTCCGTTCAGTCCTCTTTTGACTCTCTACCTCATAATTCTTTCTGGGTTGTGAGAAAAACCCACCAGCTGGATGGTAACACTAACTCGCACAGGGATCAAAGATGTGGCAGTGGAGAATCAAAAAAATGTTTGAGGTGTAATGACTGTCTGAAAAACAATGAAAATAATGCAGAGCAAAAAAGACAAGCGATAGTGTCTGAGGAACTTAGTTTCAGGCCCCCTCAGCGGCACAGACTACGCAGGAGTGAACACCGCTGCTCGGTCTCCGCGCCTTCTCTCAAGGCCGCACCTATCAGGTCCTCTCCTCCCTCTTCAGTTTTATTAGGGTCATTTTTAAATGGCAAATGTTACTTTATCCAATGACAATATTATTAAAACATAAAATCTCAGAAATTAAAGAAAAAACTTTTTCAGACCTTCTGATTCTACTTTCCTCATTTTACGACTAGGATGTAAGTTTTTTTTTGTTTGTTTGTTTTTTTTTTTGGTGCTGGGGATCGAACTCATAGGATGTAAGTATTTTTGACAATTTGCCTATGATAGTCACAAACCAGCTAGTTACAGAGCCATTAAGATGGCTTGATGCAAAGACGCAACTCTGGAAAAGGCAGAGTGCTGCAGGGTAAAGGCTACTGTAAGTAGCAATGTCCAAAGGATACAAATGGGGGGACTATAAATATCAGCCTTTTCTCACTTTTTTTCCTCCAAGTATCAGTTTTTGCTTTAGAGAAAAACCTTTAGGGCTTCCAGGTCACTAAAATGTCCAGTGTCGTCCATGCAAGTAGCCAACAGAGTGGTAGATATTATGGCCGGGAAAAGCCATCAAGTGTTTGCCTATGTGAATGCATACGAGTCAAACATTCTGAACCGTGTGCTGCCGACACAGAGTACTTCTGAAGGCCACATTTAGCTCCATGATGACCAGACTGCAACCACTAAGGAAGATTTCCAGAGCAAGGTTTCTAGAGTGACTGTCAATGAATCATTTCCTACCAAGTTGTTGGACAGCTTTACCAATTATAAAGAATTTTTAGCCAGGTGTGGTGGCATGTGCCTGTAATCCCAGCACTTGGTAGGCTGAGGCAGGAGGCTCATCATGAGTTCAAGGTCGGTCTGAGCTACATAGTGAGTTCAAGGCCAACCTGAACTCTGTCATAGTGAGACCCTGTCTTAAAAAAATTTTTTTTAGCTGGGGATTTAGCTCAGTGATTAGAGTGCTTGCCTTGCAAGCACAAGGGCCTGAGTTCGATCCCCGGCACCAAAAAAAAAAAAAAAAAAAAATTTTTTTAGTTCTACCACACACATCCTCTAAATTTGTTGACGAAGAATGATTTTTCTTTAAAGGGTTAAAAACAACATGCGGTGTGATCAGAAAATTCAGTGAATGGTTAATTCTTTTAAAATTTATTACAGTAAAAGATACATAGCCATTAGTCCCTTGCAAAAAAATTATCCCATCATTCTTGCCACTTTCTGAAGCAGTTCTGGAAGTCTTCTTTGGTGAGTGTCTTTAGATGTGTTGTTCTGAGTAGATTCCAAACGTTTAACTTCTACAGTCATTTTGACTTTGAGAAAGATCCAGAAGTCACGCAGTGCCAGTTCTGTTGAATAAAGTGGATATACTATAACGTATTATGAGCCTGCCTTTCCACTGGATGGCACTTGCTAGCAGCATTCACAATACTTATTTTTTTAATCACACCTACTAACAACACTCATGAAAATAAGATTTCCAGAACTGCTTCAGAAAATGGCAAGAACAATGGGATAAATGTGTTCAAAGTGAGGAGAAGTAATTTGAGGAAGATTAATGGCAATGTGTCTCCCACTGTAATGAACTGTTTGCAATTTAAACATTCACCATATATTTTGATCACGCCTCATGTATAAGTCAAAACTCAACAGTATACTTCTAAGTGTCTTCCCAGGTAGAGGGGAAGAGTGGAATCTGTGAAACAGGGTAAACAGGAATATCATTTGTATTCCATAATCCTTCTACTCAGCACACATTTTATGCGTCATCTGTAGATTTATGTAATTGATTGCCACAGGACATAATTATTTTAAAACACAATTAATTTAATTACCAGCAATGAAGTTTTTATCTATGCAAACTAAGAGAAAGACAATCTGATAAAAAGCATAATCAAGTTTCCAAATGAGAAGTCAAGGTTCACCATTCAGGAGGCTTGAGACAGGATGCCAATTCTGGGAAGATGGAACTGAGAAATACTACATTTGAAGCATTTGTGGTTTCTACCTTATCCACCAAATGGTAATCCTTGTCTCAGAAACCAGATTTTGTACTATGCTAAATATATATCTCCCTACTTGTTTGCATAATCTAATATTATGGATTTTTATCTATTAATATAAGGGAAAAATGAATATTCCTGAGCATGTATTGTGTACCATATAACTTGCCGGATACATTTTGCCTATCCTCTAATTTAATCATCACAACCATTCTATAATGGAGGTTAAAATGATGAAACCAAGATCATGTAGCTGGCAAGAAATTATAGCAGGCTAAATAAAGAACACCCTTCCCAAAATATACCCAATGTTCTAATCCCTAGAACTTGTGACTCTTTCCTTAAATGGCAAAAAGAACATTGTAGATGTGATTCAGTTAAGAACCTGGAGACAGCAGAGTTATCCTAGTTTATCCACACGCCCCCTGTGTGCAATCATACATATTCTTAAAGAATGAGTTGTGACCACACCACAGAAGAGGATACGGTCATGGAAGTAGAGATTAGTGTGAGAAGACCAGGAGTCAAGGGATACTAGCAACCTCTAGAAGTTGAACAATCAAGAAAGGGATATTCCAGAAGGATCCACTCTTTCCTTTAAAATGAGGCCATGCTGATACCTTATTTCCCCAGAAAAGTATTCCGAATGTCTCATCTCCAAAAATGAAGAATTGTTGTCGCTTTAAGCCATTCGGTTTGCAGTAATTTGTCATAGCAGTAATGAGAACGAAGACAGAAGAAGGAATCTAACCCAGGCCTACTCAAAACTGAAGGCTGTAGCTTTCTCATTACTTTCCACTATCTGTGATTTGATTAGAGAAATGGGAATCTAGTGCAGAAAGATTCATACCTTGTCCCAGTTTGAAAACTCATTCCCAAGATTTGGAACTGAGTATTGAATTAGATGATGGAATTGTTGGTGTAATTAAATCATTAGAATCATCTTACTTATTCATTGTTGCAGGTAAATTATAAACAACTGACTTGAAAAGAAAAACATGAAAGAAATTCACCACTTAAAAGTAGCTAGTCATACATTTGTAACTTTCATACAGTTCCAAAAACATATATTGAGCCCAGATATTCAAATATTGAGCCAAAAGTGTTTTGATGCTTTGCTTTTGACCCACATTATTTTAAAAGCCATTAATTTCATATATCTAACCTCACCCTTATCAATAATTTTACATATTTTTATTGATTTTTCTCTGATGACACTGTCATAACAGCACAGAAATCTAAAAACCTGGACTCTGTCTATTATTAGTGCCTTTTGCATCGCTTAGCTCTGTGCCATTGATCAACTACCTGATATCTCTGGGCCTTGGCCTCTGCATCTGCAAAATGGGCCCAGGGTAGAAGCTTGTCAAGCAAATCAAGTCTAAGCTTTCTCACGTTATAAAGATGAATGATAGTAGGATTCTCAAAGCAGAACTCCTTAATAGAATTCAAATGTGCTTATTAATACAAGGTACCACTAGAGGTCAGATTAAGTTTAGTAATCCTGTCTAATCTGGACTGCAGACGCATCTCTGAGACCCAGGCATGGTTAACACGTCTGCACCTACTACATCAATTTTCAAATTTATGCCTCTAAGACAAGTTACTTTCTTGAGTTTTAGATTTTCATCCAAAAGTTTCTAAATTAATATTTCTAAATTCATCCCAGTGTTACAGAATAAAATAGGAAAAATCTCTGAAACCAGAAATTACATTCATAAACCTATACTTTGTAATTGCCTTGTACCAAGTGCTTATCTTTCCTCAGGTACCTGCATGTCGTTAATTGAATGTGTCATCTGAAGGTCTGTTGCTTCATGTTTGCTCATATTACTGCATTAATCAATCAGTCACACAGAATTAGAAGCCTCAGGAGAATAAAATGTTACCTGCAAACTCTTCATGCATCTAGGTGTAACTGTATTAAGAGCATGTAGCTGTGTAAACAGCATTTGATTCACAGTACAAACTCACAGTAAAGTATAAAGAAATGAACAAAAAAGCAGAAGGAATGAGAGGGGACACATCACCCTTGGGCACTTGCTTTATCAAGCCACCAGTCAGAACCAGCCCTAGACACAAGTGTGATACGTGTAAAATTAGAAGCTTTGTAGCTTCCCATGTGGTTCTCCCCTACTTCAGCACCTTAGCTTTCTCTCTTCTCAACATCCCCAGTTAAATCCTGCTCCCAGGAATAAGCAAAAAAACTCATTTGGAATAAGACATAAAAAACTGGTGATATTACTTTGCTCCCGCTTACATTTGCTAAAGAACAAGAACTATTAAAGGGTAGAATTCTAAAAGTAAAATTTTTATCAGAGAGACAGAGAGTAATTTGGGGCTATGGGACAACATTTGCAAATCACCCCACAGAGCTAAGCCCATAAACTAATGGCAAAAGCTGTCCTTGCCCTCCATTAGTGCACACAGCCTAAGTGACTAGACAATCCTCTCTCTGACCCTCTTTATTTAATAGCACTTATTGAACATTCCATGTACACAAGGTTTCCAAAGGTATAGGACTGTGGCCTGAAGGCCCAGGATTTCTCCATATGTGATACAGTAAAGGGTGGGTAGAAGCTTTTTGGAGCCTCAGCACCAGGTCCTTGGCATTGTCCTGGGGAGAAGGGACCCTTCTCTCTTTCCACTGTCACTCCTGCCTAGTATTAAACATATTTGTGGTAATGGGAGGCATTGGTATTCTGAAAGTGTAGCTGAAAGAATGAATATACAGGGTCCTGGTCTGACTGGTGACCTCAGATGTCTATAATTTACAGATAGTTCTGTGGTTTGAATACAAGGTAAATTTTCCTGATGGCTTTCACTTAGTAAGGCCAGAGGAAAATAAATCACAAAGTTTCAGGGACCTTTAAACTTCTGAGGTGCTGATGTACTAACATTTGGAATCACAGCCCTGATAGCTCTGTCTCCAGCTCCTTCTTTGTGGGTCGGCTTCACAACTATGTTGAAAACAGTGCTGTTAAGATTCTTAGTAATCAAAAGTAATGCCTTGTATTTACCTATTACTTGGTAGTTTACAGAATGATTCAGAAATTCCTTCATCCAACCAGTAAGGTAAGATCTCTAAAAATCCCTAAATGGCTGTGAATATGTCATAGGTATATTTAGAGATGATAGGAGATCACCTCTTGCACTGTCACCACCACCCTAAACCGTTGGGCATTCATTGCCTGATGCAGGCCCTGACTCTTTCAAGCCAAAGCCCTTCCTTTTCCATCACCCAAAATCCCCTCTACCAAGCATTACCGTTTTACAGATGCTGGAACTAACATTCAAATTTTCCGTGACTATCTCAAAAGTAGAAAGTATGCAAGTGGAAGCCCCAAGTTTCAAACTAGTTAAATGTTTTTGGCTTTGGTTTTGTTTTGGATCCTCACTATATTAAATCTCTAAACAGCATTCAACACCCTACCATTTTCCTGAAACTTCTTTCCTTGAATTTCCTCCGCACTCCACTCGCAATTCTATTGTCTCTGATCCCTTCTTCACACTCTCCTGAAGGATGTTATGATTGACCAGGACTAGTCCTGAGATATATTACTCTATGGTCCCTGTCATTTATCTTCTTTATTCTCATAGTTTTAAATATTATTTCTTCTACATCAACTCCCAAATTTATATCTCTAAGGCACATCCCCTATTTGAGTTTTAGACTTTTTCATCCAAATGTGTACACCTCATTTCTACCTTTCTATTTCCACAAATGAATTTTTTCTTTTCTCACTCAATTTTACCTCCGCAGACAATTGAGATTCTTAAAACTCTCCCCACCTCCCTTGTCCCTCTCTCAACCAAACAAATACTGAAGAAGACTCAACCCTCACTTCTATCAACAAAAGTGAAAATAAAATTATAAGACAATAGGAGAAATTTCAACACTAAATAATGTTTCAATTTTATTGTTAATATTTTGTGTTTAGCATTATATTCATTTTTAGAGATACATACTGAAGTATGCATAGAATAAAATGTCTGAGAATTGATTTAAAGTAATCTGACATGTACATTGGTCCAGAGATAGAAATGGAATAATACATGTCAATAAAGGAGCAATTATGGAAGTTGGACAATGGGCACACATGGTTCATTATACTCCTCCATCTTTGTCTGTGTTTGCTAAATAAGATTACAGAAAAAATCTTAAATGGATTTTCTCAAATAATATAAAGGAACAAGATAAAGTACATTTTATGCTTTTATATGCAACTTATTCTAAATAAGTTGCTTGTCAGCCATATTTAAAGATAAAAACAATAGCAATTAAACCTGACAAGTGCCCAGGTCATTAAGTCAGTAAGAAGGCCCTAGAAGATAGGTAGGCCCTAGAAGATAGGTAGATTTGTCTTTCAAGGTAGACAAATCTTGCCCTAAATAGTTATATACCTTCAAATATTAATTAATGATCATTTGAAAATCATAATTACTAAGACACAAACCCATCACATAGAATATGAAGACAAATTCAACAGTATTTTTTAAATAGTACTCTGTAGTTCAAACTGTCACAGAACAATTAACCCAGGCCTTTATATTATTTCATTAAACATGTAATACATATTAAACTTCCTATTCAAGAGTAAATGAAAAACTATATATACCATGGGAAACAGTCCTGGCTACATAAAAGCAGCTGAGAAAATACATGGAAAATAATATAGGTATAAATTAAACTCACTCTTTTGTCAGAAAATACTATTGGAAGATGCAAAAATATTGCAGGTTTTAAGAAGTATTACCCTGTATGAGAAATCTGCTATACAATTGGATGAAACTATATATATTTTCCTATGTCTATGCTTATAGTATATTCCAGATTTTTTCAGTAATAACATATACATATGCATATACAGATATATATGAAGTATTAATTATAGAACAATTATAGGAAACGTGCTCAAAGATTTATTATAAATTACTTCTCTAATATATGTATAAAAATAGTTTCAGCTAATTATTGAAGGAGTAGCCACTTTGACTATAATAAAAGAATAATAATAATAATTTCCAGAATAAGTTATATGGAAATAATTTCCAGAATAAACAAATCACATGAAATTTATACACTCCATTATGTAAAACTAAGCAATTACAGCAAAGCAGATGAAGCAGAAATGCACACAGTACTATAGAATGTCACTGATGCCATTTGTGATGTTAAGATTGTCAACTTGGTTGGTCTGGGATCCACCCAGGGGATTAGCAAAGCACACTTGTGGGTGTATCTGGGAGGAGTGCAGAGGTGTGACTTTGAGCTCCATGTCTGGTCTCTCATCTCTTCCTCTCTGGGACTGTCCCTTGTTCTGTTTCTTGGCTGTCACTAAATAAGCACTTTTTGCTCTGCCATGCCCTTCCACCATGTTTCTGCCTTCAAGCCAGATGAACATGGACTGGCTTCCCTGAAACCATGAGCCAAATTATACTTTCCTCCTGTAAACTGCAATTGTCAAGTATTGTGTTCCAGAAAGTGTGTTCCAAATGGGAAAGGGAACAAGGGAGGGGGAGGGACAGAGGGACAAGAGAAATAAAAAATAGAAAGAAAAAACGAAAACAAAGCTTTTGTAAATAAGGATGGAGGAGCGGGTGAAGGGAGGGGAGGGGAATAGGAAAAAGAGAAGCAACAAGATATATCATGTACAGGTACAAATCCCCTATGACGAATGTTATCGCTATGTACATCTAAAATGTACCATTAAAATAAAATTTAAAAAAATAGTATTGTGTTACAGCAACAAGAAAGTTGACTAATACACACCTGATTTTACAAAAACAAGATCACAGCAATATTTTATAATGGCATGGGGTGTAACCATAAAAATCTTTTATAACTCATCAAGTTCCCCCAGTTCTTCAATGACAACGTACTTAAAAGGTATCAAACTTACTGAAGAGATGTTCATTTTTCTTTTCCGAAGGCAAGTGACACAAATTGGCTGAACTTTTCTTCAGTGGCGAGTGGCTGTAAGTGGAATGCCTTCTTTCATATAGTTTTAAATAAATAAATCTGCCTCTTCAAGTTAAGAGTGATGTTTCACTTGTTATCTCTTGTTTGTTTGCTTGTTTGTTCATTTGTTTTTGTAATAGTCATCCTAAACACTGTAAGATGATATCTTATTGTGGTTTTGATTTTCATTTCCCTGATAATTAGTGATGTTGGAGATCTTGCCATATAACTATCATCCATTTGCATACCTTATTTACAGAAATGTCTATTCAAATTATTTGCACATTTCAATTTCTTGTTATCGAGTTGTAAGAATTCCCTGTACATTTTGATATCAATTCCATCAGCTATGTGGCTTGCTAATACTTTTGCCATTCCACAAGTTTCCTTTTTCATTTGATAATTGCTGCCTTTGCTGTGTAGAAGCTTTTTAGTTTGATGTAGTCCCATTTGTCTATTTTGCAGCTTGTGTTTTTGGTGTCACATCCAAGAAATCATTGCCAATGTCATGAAATCTTCCTGCATGTTTTCTTCCAGGAATTTTATAGATTTAAGAAATAAATATTGTAGAACTTGTGAAGAAATTAGAAACTTTGGGAAATCTTGATGCAAAATTATGAGAAGTTATAAGAATAGTGTGGCAGTTTCTCCAAAAATCAAAAATAGAACTACTATATGATCCAACAATCCCATTTTGTGGTATATAACAATAAGAACTGAAATCTAGATCTTAAGGAGGCCTACCTAGCACTCCCATGTTTATTGCAGCATTATTCAAAACAGACAACATATACCAAAAACCTAAATACAACAGATGAACAGATAAAAATGGGGTATACACAATTATGAAAGTTTAAAAGATGGAAATTATTTCACATGTGAAAAGTTACAAACCTTGAGAAAATAATGCTAAATTAAATTAGCCAGTTGCAGAAAGACAAACACTACATGATTCCACTTATATGAAGTATCTAATATAATCATGTTCACAAAAACAGCAGAATGGCAGTTGCCAGTATCTAGGAGAAGACAGTCATGGGGGGTGCATTGCTGTTCAGGAATATAGTTTCAGATAAACAAGATAAATAAATTCTACAAATCGGCAATACACATTGCAGTTATAATTAACAATACTGTACTGTGCACTTAAAAATTGGTTAAGAGAGAGATCTCATTTAAGTATCCTTACCACAATTTAAAAAATGATCCTTCAATGCTAAGTGAGAAAATAACTGATTTTTCAAAGGAAATTGTAGAAGATTCTGAAAGTGGATATTGAGAAATCTTTTCATTATTATGGGATTGTGTTACTGTAAATGATTGCATCATTTATAAAACCTTTTGTATCTTCACTCTTAAATACTTGAGAACCAATTACTTAATCCTGTATATAGTCTTTCAGGTGAAGTATTTCAGTAGGTATTTATTCCATTTTGGTGAGTTTAAAAGACTGTCATAAGGCAAGATGTGAATTGCAAACAGATTTTCACAAAACTTTAGCATGACTGATGTATGAGATTACAAAGAACCATATAAATGTAAACTAATGGCATACTACTTCAGCTGAATCTACATATAGACAGAAGGTACCTTTTCACCTATAACATTTTGCCACTAAAACCAGGTATTGAAATCAACTATAATTAGAACTTTGATCCTCAACATTATGCAGCTTTAACATAATAAAAATATTTTTAAATATTTTATCATTGTTATTGGCAAAAAATTATTTCTATAATTTAAGAGTTATTTTAAATCAGATTTATTTAATCTCAGCTTTTGATTTCTCCTTCTCTATGTATTTTATAATATATAATATATCAGTATAATAATCCCTTCACATAAAATAAGTATACATTTTTGGAAGAGTTGACTAATTTGTTTATCCAGTGAGGTGCCCCTGAAATTCAAGTTGGAGAGTAGAAGCTTAAAGTAACCTCATGTTCCATGTTAAATAGTTTAGGACTTCCTTCCTTCCTTCTATTTATAGGAGTAAGATTAAGTCACATTGAATTCAAAAGAAAATTAGAGGGACAAAGAATAGGGAATGCCATGAAAGTTCAGCACTGAGAGTATATTTAATGTATTTATTGCCAGGTAGCCAAAGTATGAGCCTTAGTAAGTGTTGATTGAGGTAGTATGAGAAAATTGCACCTGATAGTGGAATAGAGTTGCTAATGGCTAAATCCTCTCCACTATCCTAGCAAAACAAACGATGCATAGTCTGAAAATTTCTTTATGTACACAGAGAAGAAATAGAAAAACATTTATTGTACAAGGTTGCTTTTGTTGTTGAGAGTGTGTTATGATTAGATCAACTCAGAAATATCTGCTGGGTGACAATTCCTTTTTATTAAAAAAAAAACCAAAATTTCATAAAAAGGGAACAACAACAGCTAATACACTGTGTGTCATTATCTTCAAAG
Source organism: Hystrix cristata (assembly GCA_004026905.1). NCBI lineage: Eukaryota > Metazoa > Chordata > Mammalia > Rodentia > Hystricidae > Hystrix > Hystrix cristata. The sequence goes on along the minus strand of PVJO010020131.1, from coordinate 19,595 downwards.
TAGTTACTCAGAGTACTCTTTTATGTAATCTTCTAGTAATGGAAATGTCCTTGTACCTTGATAAAATAGTTTGTTAAGCAAATAAATAATTTGAAGAGTCTTCTTTTAAAATGAGACTTTAGAGGAAGTATTCTATTCAAACAATTTATTTGTTAAGAAGTATTCCTATTAAGCTGGAGATTGTCACATTAAGTGAAAGAAGTCAGACTCAGAAGACAAGTATCTCCTGTTTTGTCTCGTGAAATCTAGTGGGGATAGACAACATGAAAGTAGAAGGGAGACTACTAAAGAAGAGGAAGAGGGCGGGGGAGTAGGGGAGGGCAATGTAGATAATCCCCCCGGGGAAAAAAAACTATGTTGGAAAATTCAATTTGAATTACAGTGAAGCCAAATATCTAATTATACTGAAAAATATTTCTATTAATTATCAAAATATAAGATTCTCTAGCAGAGTGGCTTTCTAATTTTTATGTGAGGACTCACAATAAGAAATGCTTTTATATCCTATCCCAAAACATGCATGAACATATAATTTAGAAAGGTTTTACAAATCAATTTTTGCCTTTATTATGTAGAACATATCTCACTTTTTTAAAATTATGGCTATAACTTCTTAAGTTGATTTTCCTTTCCACTAACAAGTCTACACCTGCAGTGTGAAAGACTCTGCTTTAGTACCTGTAGCCCAGCTCAGCATCCCTGACCACAGCATTATTCTATAGATCTGCACACAGCAATACTGCAGCTCTTCTTTTATAATCATATTCATCCACATTTTTATTAATTTAAACGAATTGTACCTCCAAAGTTTATAAAATTTCGCTCTTCTTAAAAATCTTGATGGCATCAGGATTGGTCCTCAGAGGATAGATAGTATATATACAGGTAAGTGAGATCAAAAAGGTAACATAATGATACAGCTTCCTGGTTCTGGGAAATAATTGCATGAAATGATGTTAAGAAATAGCCAACTGGGGCTGGGGCTGTATCTCAGTGATTAGAGTTCTTGCCTCTCAAGCGCAAGGCCCTGTGTTTGATCCCCAGCATGCCATATATCAGGCATCATTTTAAGTAGTTTACACTTTCAGATTGTATATGAAATCCTTCATCTAAAAATATTGTTATCTTACTTATATGAAAGTCAAAAAAAAAAAAAAAAAACAGCTTGTCCCCGGGTTAATGTGGCTCCTGAGCTGGCAATCCATAAGCTGTGGACATAGGGTAACAGAGAAGAAAGGCAAGCTCAACATAGTAAAGCCAGAAGTCAGAGGATGCAGCTCATTCCTGTCTACTTTGCAGGAGCCTTTGGACAAATCCTGAGGTTTCCCTGAGCTTCAGCATCGTCACGTTCAAAGAGAATCTTGAAACAGATGGCCTCTAAGGACCTGCCACCTTCAACATTCTAAGAGTCTAAGGAGAAAAGTGAGACCAAAGGAAAAGAAAACATTGGAAATGGAGGAAGAAAAGATATCAAGCCAAGAAAGCACAAAGCAGGTAAGACTAGAGCCGTGTTAGAGTAAAAGGAGAGAAGAATTTGGAGACTGACATGAGGAAAGGCTCTCAGTTGATGAGATTGGATTGCAAACACGTCTAAAATGCTACTAAAGAAAGTGGAATGTTGTAAGTATAATTATAGTAAGAGTATTATATATTTTTTTTCTTTAAACTAAGGATAGAGAAGTACAACAATGGCAATAAGACTGTAGGAGCTCACGAAACAGCACGAATATAGAGCTGGTCATATCAAATGTAACTTTATCTGTTTAACTGAAAAATTTTGCGGAAGGACCTGGGGATTTAGTGGTAAAGTTTCCAGGGAGTGAAGCAAGAAGTAACAGAAAGATCCTGAGTTTTCTCAGAAAAAAAGATCTGAAAGATTCTGGCTCAGAATCAAGATCTGAAAATACTTTGCATGGCCAAAACATCTCCCGTGACTGGACTGTGTCATTCTGAATTGCTCAGTTTTTCTTCAAAAATATGTTTGGTATGATGGAGATGAAACTGTAGGCTGAAAATCAGGCATGGAATGCCCAGAAATGAATTAATTCTCAAAATTAATTACTTTTTGAGACCTCTCGTGCTCTCTCTCTCTCTCTCTCTCTCTCTCTCTCTCTCTCTCTCTCTCTCTCTCTGTCTCTATCTCTCTCTGTCTCCCCTATTCTGGAAGTTTGAAGTTAGCTGCCTGTAAAGTGGTAGGTAGTCCAAGTAGATGGGTCCTGACATCCCTCACTGTCCAGGAAGCCCATCCCCCTCCTTCTGGGAACAGAGAAAACTTGAGCATGTCTGAAACCCTTTACAGGTCTTGCAGGATATGATTATCCTGTGCAAACTTGTGCTCTTGATTTGTACCCAGATTGGGACAGTGTCATTTTCTTTGATTGTCTCTTACTAAAGATAATCACAAGGCAGCTATGATAAACCGCAGATTCACAGACCTTATGCTCAGAAGGTGGGAATCTGCACTGTTACCAAGCTTTCAGGTTTAGCATAAGCAGAAGTTTCTGGCCAAGCCTCCTGGCAGCGTGCTTTCTGAGGGGTTAAACTGAGGCCCAAGGCACTTGGAACTGCTTTTATGATAAGGAACACTGATCAGCTTCATGCATTTGAGAAATGAGAATGTCCCAACCTGAAAGGATATTCTTTCACACCCAAGATATCTGAAGATCTCCCTTTTCTTTGAGTTATGGGACATTATTCCCATGATGGGTGCCAGGCAAAACAGTTTCCTTTAGTTATCTTTTGTGTCTGTTTCCTCTCACATTCCAAGTTGCAGGAACTATTTTAAAGTCAATGCCAGGCAATTTTGAGACCTGCTGCATGGCTCATTTCTCATCAGGAAGTTTTCTGCATTGTTTGTTGATACAAGGATATTATAGGGCCTGCCCTCTGGCAGTTGCTCTATTCCTTCCACACTCCACCTTCAGAAGCGGCTACAAAATGAGAGACAAGTCCACATCAGACCTTGCTCTGTGCCCTCATCAGTAATAGAGGTGCTGTGAGATTGAAAACCATAAAAGATGATGAATTGTGGACCAAGCTTTGCTACAGTAGATTCTGGGAGGGTTGCTGGAATACACATCCCCCGGCCCTCACTACTGCTCCAGTATTTACACTACTTAGGGTGCTTACCTTCTGTATGCCTTCATTTCCTCAACCATAAAATAGAAATGATAGAAGTATTCACTATATAGAGTAGTGGGAAGATTAAATGAGGCCATACAAGTAAGATGACATAATTCTTTGCTAGACACAGTAGGAGCTAAGAAATGTAAACCATTTACCATTTTTTAAATCCATGTCTTCTGGGACCAGGAGTCAATAAAAATTGCAATCTTTTAGCAAACTGCGCTGTTAAACTGCCTTATAGAGGCAGAAAATGAATACTCTACATCTCATGAAGATGCCAGCCCAGACAGAAGATCTTTCCCTCATCACATACCCATACTGCCTCCTTCTCTAAACAACTGTCTCAGCATTAATGCAGATCTGAGAGAAAGATAAATTTGGAAACTAAAAGAAATAAAGTCTGCCATCTTTGATTCTAGCTCCCACAGTTTTCATTGAATTTTTATTATTAAGAAAAACTAATATGTACTGATGGCTCATTTTGTATTCAGCACATTGCTAAATAGTTTACACTAAACTATTTCACCTAGTCCCTATCATGATCTACGAAGTAGGTGTAATTATTACTTTATTATATAGGTACGAAATCTAAGGTCTAGAGAAATCAAGTAATTTGTTCAGGATCCCCAAAGTCCTGGTTCCAGACTGAGTACAGACATGCTATGTTGCCACCAAATACTTGACTTTTTGTTTCTAAAATTAACCAGCTGTAATAGGTAACCAATAATCATTCAAAAAGTTCTGTATTTATTGAGCTCTTTGTTTCAGGCACTATTCATATTCCTAGAAGCAAAAATGTCTAACCCTGTGGAACTTATATAGTGTTGGAAGGAGACAGAAAATAAATGATCTAGAATATTAAAAAGGAATTAACTCAGTGAGAAAAATGAAGAGGAGGAGGAAGAGGAGAAAAAAAGGTAATAGGCAAAAAAAAAGGGCATTGTACTCAAAACAGGTGGTCTAATCAGACCCTATCGTGAAAGTGAGGTTTGAACAAGAACTTGAAGAAAGTGAGAGCTTCATTTGGAAGAGGATTCCGGGAAGAAGAAATGGCTGCCAGTGCAGAGTCCCTGCAGTAGAAATGTGCTCAGTTTGCTGGAGAATCAGGAAGGTAGCTGTGCCTGGGAGCAGGAAATGAGGTCAGTGATGGACCACGTGGGCCAGGCCAAGTCATAGAAGGTCTTTATGTAATTGTAAAGGCTTAGATTTTACTCTGGGTTAAATGAAGGTTTATTAGGGGGACTTGAGTAAATTAATATGATTAACCTGCTTTTTAAAAGAATCTGCTTGGGAGTTGAGGATTTAACTCAATGGTAGAGCACTTGGCTAGCAAATGCAAGGCCCTGAGTTCAATCCCCAGCACCCACCCCAAAAAACACCCGATTAAAAGAATCTGCTCATATGCTATATTGAGAAAAGACTGAGCAAGCAAGACCCAAAACAGAAACACCAATCACAGGATGTTGCAACAGTTAAAATGAGGATAATGAGAGAAACTGGCTGGTAGTAGTGACAAGAGATGGAAAATAGGAGGAAAATGGGAAACAGAAGAGAAGGGAAGAGAAGGGAAGATAAAGGGTAAAGAGAAATGGAAGAAGAAAGGATAGCTAATAAAGTGTGGAAGGGGTCTTAATCTATGAATTCAGATATATAAGAATTGTAGCACTTTTTTTCCAGAATCAAATCTCTATCATGAGCTCTCATTCCACTGGGATAGTAGATATATAGTTTAGCTTTCCCCAAATTTCTTTTCATCTAAATTTGAAAATATTACCTGATGCTAAGGTGTGTGTGTGTGTGTGTGTGTGTGTGTGTGTGTGTGTGTGTGTATGTATGTATGTATGTATAGGGGTTGATGTGTATGTTTGTGGCTGATGTGTGTGTGTGTGAGAGAGAGAGTGAGAGAGAAAGAGAGAGAGAAACAGAGACAGAGACACACAGAGACTGAAAGAGAGAAAGAGAGAGAGATTTGGTGGACAATTGAAGGAACACTTGCATTTGAACTACAAAATCATCTCTCCATATGGGCATCTACTGTCCCATCCATCATCACTCTTCTCCTGGGTAGCTGGACCTTCAGGTTCTTCTGGGTGCTTGAAGAAATATGCTTGGTTTTCACCACATGGTACTGTCAGAACTCTGCCTACACTACTCTTGGAAATGGACATGTCATTTACTACTCCCTTGAACAAAATGTGGTACGAGAAACTCTGGTGTACAAAGTCTGGTGAGAACTATACCTAAGAGTGATCTTTCCCTCATGCCTCACCAATTCAAGTTCTAAAGAAAAATGAAGTGTGGGCCCGCTCGCCTCTCAGATCCTTCAAGCTACCTGGAGCAGCAGGCAAAGCTTCAAGTCCGATCCAGAATCTGTGCACAGACTCTTTCATAGGAACCACCAACCCATTTTGCCCTGCTCCTAAACGTCTCATTCTGATGGTCCAAGGAATCTTCCGTGGCAGGGAGTTCTACTCTCCATTCTCCAAGCCACTTCTGTCTAGTTTCACTCTTCCTTTAAGCCCTAACAGGAAAACCAAAGTCCAGTGAAGCCTTTTCCTTCTCCTGAGGCAATCAATATGGGCTAGTTATTTAAATGGGAACAGGGAAGAGACAAAGAGAAGAAAAAAACTGCCTGAGGAAAAAATAACACTAAGTAATATTTTTTTAAGTATGTTACTTCCACAGAATGAATCCCCGAGAGTGGGCTACAGGCTGGACTGAGTGTCACAGAGAGGAGGAAGGCTGGCAGCCGAGGAGCATGTTGAGATAGATATTAGAATTCATACTGAACAGTTATGTTTTCTTAAACATTTGCCTTTTCACAGAATGGAACTTTTGATCAGAAAAAATAAAGTACTCTCAGGGAGTAAAATAGAGTTAAAACATGTTTACAAAAAGAAAGAAATTGTAATAGCCCTGTGAACTTTCATCACATACATTTCTCACAGTGGGTGAAGTTGGCATCGTAATTCCCTTTACAAATGAGGAAACAGAGGCAGAGACAGACGCAGAATCTGACCAAAGCTATGCAGACTTGGGAGGCAGCAGGGGACAAGTGGGGTTGTGGAAACACTTCCCCAAAATCTCTTGACTTGTTTCTTCTCTCATGACTAATCTTAAAGACATAGTTTGTTTTCAAAAGTATAAGTCTTTAGTCAGTGATTTTAAAAAAGTTATGTGTGCATGTCATTGACAGTAGTTATCTCCTTAAGAAAATGAAACCAGGACATGACTCAGCATGAGAAAGTGGGAAGTCATTTTATGGGAACATATTTCCTACAGTAACCATAGAACACTCCATAGACAAGGGCTTCAATTTTCTCATTAGCAACACATAAGCAAAATCATTTATGTCTCCATTATGTAACTCCCAAGAGTAGTACCTCTGCCCCTGGCCTTCAAGCAGGCTAGCAGGGTACAGACTTGTGCTGGGATTTGTGCTCTAGGGATTGAGCCGGATGGGTGGGGTGCATTACTAAAACAGCCTGCAACAGGAAGAGCCAGCACTGTGTAATTGCTCAGTCTTTGGAAAGCACCAAAAATCAGGCCCAGAGTCCGGCCACTGAGTTCAGCGTAGATAGGAACCCGAATGCAAGGTCTGAAACCAGAAGCTGACAGAAGCATCATCAAAACGAAAATAAGTCAGTGAGCGTGAGCCTCTATTCTTTACAAACGATTGGTATTACCAAAGAAATTATTATGTTTTACAAACCAGCACCAAACTAAAGATTTCTTTTTCTAAAAAGTGATTTTTCTTTTTTAATAAGAACGGTATACGTTGGGTATATGCCTTCTAATCTGATCTTTCCTCCAATATACCATGAATAGTTTCTGTTGTTTCTCAACCTACAGTAGTTTCAGTTTTGCCACAGCTGCCCCACTGCCTGCCTGACAAAGGAAATCAAGTATATAATAATTGTTAGGCTGATGACCACCTCCAGTCCTGGCTCGCTTTTATCTGCCTTGGCTACTCCTTCTATAATCAGACATTTCTTTGTTGACTTTTTCAGTAATTTTCGATCCAGACTTTCACCCATCCCTGGCTTCTTTTTCTGACCCCTTTAATAAGTACTTTCTCCTAATAACACTGGAATATTCAGGACCGCTCCCTAAAAACACTGCTTCCCCTCTTATTTTTTTCCCTCCTTTTAAACTCTTTTAATGTTCCTGCTGTTTTAATTGACAAGTAAAAATTAAACAGGAGTACTATGCGATAAACTTCTTTGGATTCCACATGAGTGAGATCATGTGGGACTGTACTCGTCTTTCTGTGTCTGGGTTATTTCACTTAATATGATACTCTCCAGGTTCATTTGGGTTGTCACAAATGATAAAATTGCATTTTTATTTAGTTGAAGGATATTGAACTGCATATATATATAATATGTATCATATGTAATTATATATATTATTTTCTTTATTCATCAATTGGTGGACTCTTAGGTTGTTTCCATTTTGGGGCTGTTGTGAGTAATGCAGCAATTATCAGTGGAATGCAGCTGTCTCTTCAACATACTAACTTCATTTCCTTTGGATCCAGTAATGGGATCGCTGGATCACAAAGTAGTTCTATTTTTAATTTTTTGAGGAGCATCCATATGGTTTTCCATAGTGATCATATTAATTCACATTCTCATCAACAGTGTGTAAATATTTCCTCTTCTCCATATCCTCACCACACTTATCTGTTGTCTTTTTATAACAGCCATTCCAACTGGAGTGAGGTAATACCTCACCATGAGTTTAATATGCATTTCTCTAATGATTAATGATGTTGAGCAATTTTTCATCATCTGTTGGCTACTTATACGTCTTCTTTTAAGAAGTGTCTATTTAGGTCTTTTGCTCATTTTTAATGACACTATTTTTTCTGTTGTCTCAGTTCTTTATGTGTTCTGTATATTAATCCCTTACAGATATATAGTTTGCAAATATTTTCTCCCATTCTGTAGATTATCTCTTCTCTCTATTGTTTTCTACACTGCAGAGAAGCTTTTTAGTTCGATATAATTTCATTTGTCTACTTTTCCTTTTGTTCCCCAAGCTTTGGTAATTTTATCCAAAAATAAAAAAATATCCTGTTCATTCCAGTGTCCTGCAACATTTCCCCTGCTTTCTTCTGGCAATTTTATAATTTCATGTCTTATACTTAAATATTCAATCCATTTTTAGTTGACTTTTTTGCAACTGAAATATAGGTGCGTTGGTCAGCTTTCTCATCATCAAGGCAAAATACCTGACAAAACACCCACAATTTAGGGAAAGACGGGTTTATTTTAGCCCACAGTTTAAGAGGTTTCAGTCCATGGTCCAAGGCAAAGACATAATGAAGAAAGGTAGGGTGGAGCAAAGGTTCTTATTTCATTCATAGGGGCCAGGAAGCAGGGCACAGCGGGGCAGCACCAGGCAAAGATACATCCTCCAAAGTATCCCCCACTGACCACCTCCTCTAACTGGCCCCACCCCTCAATAGCACATTCAGCTATGAACATCAGGGGATTAATCCACTTGTGAGTATAGCGCCCCTCTAATCTAATCACCTCTCCAAGAGTCTCTGAATCCAGTCAAATTGACTGTTATGATTAAATGCCCCCATAGGTACCTAGTTTCATTCATCTTTAAGAGGGTATCCAATTTTCCCAGCACCATTTGTTGAAGACATTATCCTTTCCCAATACATGTTCTTAACTACTTTGTTGAAGATCAGTTGGTTGTAGATATGTGGGTTTACTGATAGGCTCTCTACTGCATTACATTGGTCTGTGTGTCTTTTTTTACAGCAACACCATGCTGTTTTGGTTACTACAGCTGTGCGGTGCATTTTGAACTCAGTATAATGTCTGCTACTTTGTTCTTGTTTAAAATTGCTTTAAATATTCAGAGTTTTTTGGAGTTCCATATAAATCTCAGCTTTTCTAGTTTTCTGAAGAATGTCATTGGTATTTTGGTAGGGATTGTGTTAAATCTGTGAATTTGGATAGTATGAACATTTTAACAACATTGATTCTTTCCACTCATGAACACAAGATGTCTTCACTTTTTTGTGCCCTCTTCAGTTTCTTTCATTTAATGTTTCATAATTTTCATGACAGAGATATTTTACCTCCTTAGTTTATTTCTATGTATTTTATTTTTTGTAGCTATTGTAAATATTTCTTTCCAGATTTCTCTATCTAAGATACTTCACTATGGGCATATAGCAGTATTACTGATTTTTGTGTGTTGATTTTCTATCCTACAACTTTCCTGAATTTATTTATTAGTTATAACACTTTTTGGCAGAGTTCTTTGAGTTTTCTATATACAAAATCATGTCGAATTTTATCAAATGCTTTCTACATTGAGACTATTATATGGTTTTTATCCTTCATTCTATTGATAGGGTGTAACACCTTCCAAGTTTTGCATATGTTGGACCATTCCTGAATAGCTTGGGATGAATTTCACTTGATCAAAGTCCATAACCTTTTTAATGTGCTGTTGGATTGGTTGGCAAGTTTTTAATGAGAATGTTTGCATCTATGTTCATCAAATATATGGGCCTATAGCTTTCGTGTGTGTGTGTGTGCGCGCGCACACACAGGCGTGTGTGCGTTTGTATGTGTGTCCTTATCTCAAAATACTGGCCTCATAGAATGAGTTTTGAAGAAATCTCTCCACTTCAATTTTTCTTTAATAATTTGTGAAGAATTGGCACTAGTTACTCTTTAAATGTTCCATAACATATTCCATCGAGTCCTGGGGTTTTCTTTAATGAAAGGCTTTTTTTCATTCAAAACTGCTTTATTGGTAACTGTATGAAAATCAAAGTACAAAAAGATACAGGGGACTATGGTGTCTAGCTCTAGGGACTCCCTCACTGAGACAAAAAGGCAAAGATCACAATTGGATAGTTAAGATCCTTTAAGATACCCATGAATGCTTTTTACAGTAAATTATATTACCCAAGGAGAAAAATGTTTTCCTCTGTATTGGAGGCCATTGTATAGGTGGTCACCTATATGTCCAGAGGCCCTAAGAATAATGACCACACAGAAATGTAGCTTGTTCTCATTTCCATCTTGTCCATTTGTCTTCCCCTCTGCCTCATATACAAAAATATTCCTCATACCATGAGTCTACTCAACCCATTCTCTGCTGTTCCTAAACAAACTCTGCTCTGGAGCAACAGTTTATGCTGCTCACTGGAGGTGACAACCTTGTGTGTCTTCACCCATTAAGGAGCCACAGAGTGTGGGGAGATGTGGCAAGTGCCCAAAGAAAAGTCAGGGCTGGGAGGATTCAGTAAGAATGGTGTCACTGTGTGCTGATGCTGTGAGTCCCTGGGACAGAGCCTCATGGCTCAGACAATTTAAGGCCTTTATTTCCCTAGTTATGGGCATTTCCTGACAAACTGGAATTCAGGCCACTAGGCCATGGAAGACACAAGAGGGTTTGCATGTAAGTCCTTTCATTTCTGACCATATCTTGCAACCATCTACCCAGGGGGAGTCCCCTTGTGGATCTCTGAAGCATCAATTCACTCCTCAAAATTTATATTCCTATTTCTGACTCTACAGGACACATGCCTAGCAATGTCCCTTCACCTTCCACCTTTCATTCCTAGTCCCATCCCCTATGTCTCCTGTCCTTTTCCCACTCATTCTAACCACCACAAGTCTAACCACCTATTTTTGTTCCCTTAATGAGAATCCTATTCCTTGGCTTCCACTTCCAAAAACCTAGAAGAAAGTTCCTGATATTGGCACATAGTCATGTATCCTACAGTGGCATGAAGAGAACACCAAGTGATAAAAGTATTGGTGGTACAATTTCGTCAGAGATTGGCACCAAAAAGGTTTTCTTGAGGTGCATGTTAATAATACAGAATAATGATATTCATTTGGGGGAACTGCTGCATGCATATAACACATCTAAATTACTTTCAGTCCCTTTACCCTCTCTCCCTTTCTTCCCCCGTTCTTCTGAATTCCATCCTCATTTCCAAGAGTCTATCTTCTAGTTTCCTAACATTTCTTCTTTGCTTTATTCTTTCATTTATTCATAGTTTATATTTCTCACATAAGGGAAAAAAACATGTATCATTTAACTTTCTGAGTTTGGCTTGTTTTCCTTAACCTGAGGGTCTCCAGTTCCATACATTTAATTGTAAACAACCTGATTTCATTCCTATGGCTGAAAATAATGTGTATATACACCACATTTTCCTATTCATTCATCTGCTGATGAGGAAATAGGCTGTTTCCACAACTTAGGTATTGTAAATTAGACTGCTATAAAAAACGGGTGTGCATGTATCACTATAATATGGTCTCTTTAATTCTTTTGGGAGTATGCCCAGCAGTGGTATAGCTGGATCAAACGGTATTTCTATTTTTAGTTTTCTGAGGAAATTCCATGCAGATTTTCACAGTGGTTATACTAGTTTACATTCATTCTCACCAGCAATATAGAAGGGTTCTTTTGGTTTTTGATGATAGCCATTCTGCCTGGGTTCAGCTGGAATCTCAATGTAGTTTTTGATATGCATTTCCCTGATGACTGAAGATACTGAATATTTTTCATATTTTTATTGGTCATTTACTCTCCTTCTTTGGAGAGGTGTCTATTTAGTTCATTTGCCCAATTTTCCCCCACAGGGAATTGGACTTACAGCCTTCACACCAAGATACACCTCCAGACCTTTTTATTTATTATTTTTTAATTTTTTTTCTTGAGACAGGGTCTTGCTTGATCGCTAAGTAGCCTGGGCTGGGCTGGAGCTTGCAATCCTCCTGCCTCAGCTTCTCCGAGTGCCACCATACTGGGCTCCATTTGCTCATTTTTTTATCGGGCCATTTGTTTTTAGGGGGTTAATTTTTTGAGTTCTTTATTTATCTTAATATTAATCTTCTATCAGAAGAGTAGCCACCAAAGACTTTTTCCCATTCTGTAGTTTTTCTTTTCATTCTGTTGTTTCCTTTGCTCTGCAGAAGCTTTTTAATTTGATATTAAATACATTTGTGGATTCTTGACTTTATTTCCTACACCACTCGAATCCTATCCAGGTAGTCTTTACCTTTATCTATGGCTTCAAGTGTTTCCCCTGTACTACCTTCCAGCACTTTCAAAGTTTCTGGTTTTATATGTAGGTTTTTATCCATTTTGATTTGTTGTTAGTATACTAGTGCCTCTAGCACTGTCCTTTTTGCTCAGGATTTCTTTGGCTGTTCTGAGTCTTTTTGGATTCCATGTGACTTTTACAATTGTTTTTCCTAACTCTAAAAAGAATATTTTTAGTATTTTAATAGGAATTCCACTGAATTTGTAGATTGCTTTTGGTAATATGGCTATTTTAACAATATTAGTTCTGCTGTCCATAAACAAGGGAGATTTTTCCATTTTCTAATGTCCTCTTCAATATCTTTCTTCAGTGTTCTATAATTTTAATTGTAGCTGTCTTTCACTTCTTTGGTTAGGTTGATTCCTAGGTATATTATTTTTTTAAGCTATTGTGAGTGGAATTGCTGTCCTGATTTCCTTCTTCATGGGATCATTATTAGTGTACAAGAATGATACTGACTTTTGTGTGTTGATTTTGTACCCTGTCACTTTGCTGAATTTGTTTGTTAGATTTAAACATTTTCTGGTGAACTGTTTTTGGATCTTGTATGTAAAGAATCATATCATCTGCAAAATGGGATAATTTGACTTCTTCCTTTTTATTTCTTTCTCTTGTCTGTTTGCTCTGGCTAAAATTTCAAGTATTGCATGAATAAGAGTGGTGAGAGCTGATTCTCTGTCTCATTCCTGAGTTTAGAGAAAATGCTTTCAGTGTTTTCTTCATTCAGTATTATGATGACTCTAATTTTGGTATATGAAGCTTTTTTTTAATTTGAGGTAATATTCTCCTGTACTAATTTTCATTAGGGTTTGTGTCATGAAAAGATGTTGAATTTTGTTAAAGGCTTTTTCTGTACTATTGAGATGACTGTGTGATTTTTACCCTTGACTCTATTTATATGATGTATTACACTTCTTGACTGACATATGGGGAGCTATCCTTGCATTCCTAGGATGAAACCAACTTGGTCAAGATGAATGATCTTTTGAATGTGTTGTTGAACTCTGTTTACAAGATTGAAGATTTTGCATCTACATTAATTAAGGCTATTGGTCTGCAGTATCCTTTTCGTTGTGGGCTTTTCTGGTTTGATGTCATGATAGTGCTGGCTTCATAGAATGAGTTTGGAAGCATCCCTCTCCTTTCCATGACATGGAAAAGCTTAAGAAGTATTTGTATCAGTTCTTCTCTGAAGGTCTGGTAAAATTCAACAGTAAACCTATCTGGTCCTTGTCTTAGTTTGTAGAATTTTTATTACTACACCAATTTCATTGCTTGCTATTGGTCTGTTTAGATGACTTAAAGTTTCTTGATTCAGTTTACGTATGTCATATGTATCTCAGAATTTATCTTTTTCTTCTAGATTCTCTGATATATAGGAGCATATATTTTCAAAATAATTTCTATACTTACCTGGTTTCAGTGGAATCTACTGTAATTTCCCCTTTTTCATTTGTAATTTTATTAATGTGGGCTTTTTTTCTATTTTGCTAAGTTTGGCTAAGAATTTACATATCTTGTTTATCTTTTCAATGAGCTAACTCTTCAATTCATTAATCCATTGTATTTTTTAGTCTCCATTTCATTAATTTCCTCTCTGGTTTTCATTATTTCTTTCCTGCTGCTAGTTTTGGGATTGGTTTGTTTTTATTTTTCTAAGAATTCGAGGAGCATTGTTAGGTTATTTATTTGGTATTTCCCTGTTTCTCTATTGTAGGCACTCATAACTATGAGCTTCCTCCTTAGGATTGCTTTAGTTGTGTCCCCCTGATTCCGATATGTTGTGTTTCTATTTTCATTTGATTCTAAGAATTTCAAATTTCTTCCCTGATTTCTTCCATGACCGATTGATTATTCTATACTGTATTATTCAATCTCCATGTGTTTGTGTAATTCCTGTGGCTTCTCTACTGTTAATTTCTAATTTTCATCTGTTGTAATCTGATAGGCTCCATGAGACTATTTCAATTTTTTGTATTTATTGGGACTTGCTTTGTGACACAAATTATGGTCTGTTTTGGAGAAAGCTGCTGAAAAGCATATGTATTCCCCTGTTACTAGATGAAACACTCTGTGATGTCCATTGACTCTCTTTGAGCTATAGTGTAGTTTAATTCTGCCTATTTGTGAGAACTGGGTATCAAAGTTCCTGACTATGATTGCATGGGTGACTGTTTGCTCTTTTATGTCACATATTGTTTATGAAATTGGATGCACTGATGTTCAATACATATACATTTACAGTTGTTATCTCTTCTTGGTGAATACTTCCCTTTACCAACGTATAGTGACCTTCTTTGTCTCTTCTGACAAGTTTTAGTTTAAAGGCAACTTTGTCAGGTATAAGTATAGCTACCCATGCTTGCTTTTGGGCTCCATGCGCTTGCAGTATTGTTCTCTAGCCTTTCATTTTTAGTCTGTGTATGTCCTCAAATGTAGTGCGTCTACTGTGGGCAACTTAAGGATGGGTCTTGATTTTTGATCCAGTCTGACAGTCTCTGGCTTTTAATTGGAGAGTTAAGAAGATTTATATTCTCTTATTATTGAAAGTTATGTGGGGCTGGGGATTTAGCTCAGTGGTTAAAGTGCTTGCCTTGTAAGCACAAGGACCCGAGTTCGATCCCCAGCACCAAAAAAAAAAAAAAAAAAAGAAAGTTATGTACTAATTCCTGTCACCTACTCTCCCGGTAAGATTTACTCCTTTCCGTGACCTTTTGGTAACTGTTGTCCTCATTTTTTCTGTTTAGCATTCCCTTAGGTAGTTTTTGCAATGCTGGACTTGTGGTCATGAACTTCTTTGGTTTATTACTATTACAGAAAGTCTTTATTTCTGTTTCAACGTTGAAGGATAGCTTTGAAGAATATAGTAATCAGGGTTAGCAATTATTTTCTTTCAGGGCTAGAAATACTATTCCAATCCCTTCTAGTCTTTAAGGTTTCTGCTAAGAAAGCTGCTGTTATTCTGTTGAATTTACCCTTATAAGTGATTTTGCACTACTAATATCTTTCAATATTCTTTCTTTGTTCTGAATTTCTAGCATTTTTACTATGATGTATTTTGGAGAGGTTCTTTTCTGGCCATGTCTATGTGGGGGTTCTAAATGCCTCTTTTAACTGACTATCCATTTTATTCCACATGATTGGAAATTTTGAGCAATAATTTCAGTAAAGGATTTTTATGCCATTATCCTGTACTTTGATACCTTGTTGAAGGCTGCTAGGTCTTAGATTTGTTATTTTAGAGTTACCTAGGAGAGCTTGGATAACTTTTCATTATTTATTCTTCTTGTTTTATTATTGATTAAATATTCTAGTATATCCACCTTTTCCTCAGGTCCTGATATACTTTCTTCTGATTTCTTCTGATTCATCTTGCATACTTCCAAGACTTTCAATTGAGTTTTTATCAGACTTACTAAGGTTTTCATTTCCAGGAATCCTGCTTGATCTTTTTCAGAATCTCTATCTTTTTATTGAACTGGTCTTTTATATCCCGAATTATCTTCCTTAAGTCATTCAGCTGTTTATTTGTATCTTCTTTGAGCTCCTTGATCATTTTAGTTATTAATTTACCTGCTTATTTGTCTTTTCTTTGACCTTATTAATCATTTTACCTATCAGCTTTTTTAAATTCTTTGTCTGGAATTTCATCCACTTTGGTATCAGTTAGATAAGCTTGGAGGGTGTTAAAAGTTTTGGGAGATATCTTGTTGCCTTTTTCTCTTTACTATTGTGTTTTGTGTTGAGATCTGTAAATCAGATGAACAGGCTGTCTCTTCTATTGTCATGTGCGAGCCTTTTCAGTGAATGGCTTTCTCTTTGATGTGTTCAAGGTTATGGGTGTGTCTTCATGTGAGAGTTTTCCCCTAGTCTATTCTGAGTGCTGGACTCAACTGCTAACACTGTTTGAGAACCCTACCATAGAGAATATCAGTTAATTAAAAACTTGTTTTAAAAGATCTCTAGTATTTTGCTGTCCCAGGAAAAGAGGGGAAGAGTAACAAAATATAATAGGCTAGAAAAATTTAACCTTGATGATACTCAAATTTTTAAACACACACACACACATATATGAATAAGGAAAAAAGGTTAAATAAGGAAGAGCCAAGAGACAGAAGGTATGTGGGATGAAAAAAGAAAGCAGAGAAAGAAAGGGAATATAAATAAGAGGAGAAAGAAGAGATAAGATTGTATCTAATTTTTAACTGTCAAAATTAGACATCTCTATGAAGCAACCATTGATATGTATACCATATGTGATAATATAACATAAAAATATGTAACAATATAACATAGATCATTGTAGAAGCAAGAGCAGAAAACTAATTTACACATTTACTCCCACATGTACATATGTAAGAAGACCGGGAACAAGGGAGGGGGAGGGGGAAAGGAACAGAGGGACAAGAGAAATAAGAAATGGAAGGAAAAAATGGAAACAAAGCTTTTGTAAATAAAGAGGGAGGAAGAGGGGAGGGGAGGGGAATGGAAAAAAAAAGAAGCAACAAGATATATCATGTACAGGTACAAATCCCCTACGATGAATGTTATCACTACATACATCTAAAATGTACCATTAAAATAAAATTTTTTTAAACACTGACAGATAAGCAAAGAGCAAAAAAAAAAAAAAAAGGACACTTATCCTGCTGTATTGGTTTGGATGAATATCCCAGAATATCTTGGCAACGATGCTGTCCTTGGACCACTGTGTGCAGGAGCCATGGATTTTCTTGGGATTGTGGTCTGCAGGGTGCTTACATGGCTACTACCAGCAGGTCCCGTCACCAGGCTCAACCTGTCATCATCTTCATGGGTATCTTCACCCTGCCCTTTTCTTTACAGCTCATAGTTTTGCTGCCATTAGCACAGATTCTCACTGGCCCACAATTCTGGTGGTATAAGGGTCAGAAAGTATTATCAAGTCAGGAAGCTCCTGCTAAGCAGGCACCTTCTCCCAACCCCAATGACCTACAGGTTTCAGCTGCCACCGCCTCTGAATCTCTCTGTGGATCACAGGTCCACCATCCCCAGAGCCAGGAAGATGCTAAACCAAAGCAGTATCGTCCAGTCCACTTCACTCTGCTCTGTTATGGTTCTCTGGTTATGGTTTCCAGGCTGTCCCTTCTGCCTCTAACTGTCCCCCAGGCTTTCCTTTCTAGTTCAGGTGGCTCCTCCCTGTGGATCTGTGTCTCAATGTACCTGCTGCACCCAGGACCTGGAAGCATTTCGAAGGCCAATATTTTGGACTCTGGGCTCTGTGTCTCAGTGAGATATCCACTCAGCCAAGATGGTATAGAGGGTGGTGGTGGCTATGCTGGGCACTAAGCAGCAGCTGCCCTCATCAGTTTCCTCCCCTAGAGAACTTCATACTTTTCACACAATGGTGCATTCTCCAAAGCTGTGCTGTAAGCAGCACCTAGCCAAGTTATGGTCGCTTATTTCAGCATCTCCTCTCTCTTGATTTCGCCTGTTTGCTGTTCCATCTAGTTGTATTCTGGTGGTTGGTCTCTCAACTGTCCTGTGCAGCTGCATGGTATTGGCCTGTGTGGGTGACTCGGAGTGCTGTGTAACTGCTATTTTCTGTAGTCCATAATTATGGAACGGGCTTGTTATAAGTGACTCAATCTTGTTACTTGCTATTGGTCTGCTCAAGTCTTCTATTTCTCCATGATTCAATCTTGGTACGTTATATGCGACTAGGAATTTTTCCATTTTTCCTACTTGACCAAATGTGTTGAAATATTCATATTTCAGTGGTGTCAGTTGCAAGGCATGTTCCTTCTAAACCTAATTTATTCAATGTTGTCAAGAAAGGATATCATTTTTCATATTTGCTATTATTTTTGAGTGTCCTGTTTTCTTAGTCATCTAGGTAAGGGTTTGTCAGTTTTTTATGTTTTGAAAAACCATCTCTATGTTTGTTGATCTTTTATAACTTTTTAAACTTCCATTCATTTATTTCTCTCTAATTTTATTATTTCTTGCCATCTACTAATTCAGGATTTGATTTACTCTTATTTTTCTGTTTCTTTGAGGCACAGTATTTAAAATCTTTCTGTGTGTGTGTGTGTGTGTGTGTGTGTGTGTGTGTTACCAGGTATTTAACTCAAGGCCTTCACACTGAACTATATTCTCAGCACTTTTGACTTCTTATTTTGAAACAGGGTCTTGCTAAGTTAAGTTACCTAAACTAGGTTCAAACTTGTCATCTTCCTGCCTCATCTTCCCAAGTAGTTGGAATTGTATGAATATGCCATTATGTCTGGCTCTGCTTTTTTGATAGAGGAACTGATTTGCATCAATTCAGTTACTCTGTCTTTCAATTAGAGAATGTATAACATTTACATATAAGGTAAATAAAATCTTACTACTGCCCTTGTTATTTGCTTTCTAATTGTTTTTTTAGCTTCTTTATTACTTTCTTATGGTCTTCCTTTGGCATTAAGTGATTTTTCTCTAGTAGTATGTTTTGACTTCTTGTTTATTATTTTTGGTTTATCTAGTGTAGATTTTTGCTTTCTGAATACCACGAGGTTTATGAAAATATTTTCATTATAACAAGCTATTTTGACATTATAGCAACTCAACATTGATTTTATAGATAAAAAAAGAAATAGAGAAAAATGCTAATAAAAACTTCTACACTTGCAGTTCATTCTTTTCCACAATTTAAATTTTTCTTCCATTTTGTATCTTTTTATATTGCTGATCTCTTAACATATTAATGTTATATTAATTAAATTATATGAGATGTAATATTATACTATTTTATTAGGGTTTTTTTAGTTTTTATTCCTGAAAGTATGAATACTTTGTAAACCATGTTTATAATATTAGTATATTCTGAATATATCTACACAGTTACTCTTAGAAGTGAGTTTTAAACTTTTTTATGTTTTCTTCTTACTCATTAGCATCTTTTTTCTTTTAATTTGAAGATCCCCCATCCTCTTCATCATTTCTTACAGGACAGATCTGGTTGTGATAAATTCTCTCGGCTTTTGTCTGTCTGGGAATGAATGTGCACTGATTTCTTTGCTCTTTTTAGTTTGCTATTAAAGCCTCCCATCACATTTTTAATTTCATTTATTGTACTTTTTCAGTTCATGCCCGCCTTCATTTCTAAAGAATAGCTTTATTGGATACAGTATTCTTGGTTAGCAGGGTTTTTTTTTTCTTTTAGTCTGTGATATGTCATCTCACTGCTTCCTGAACTTCAATGTTTCTGCTAAGAAGTCTGTTGTCAGCTGAATTAGGACCCCTGTATATATTTGTTCCTTTTCTCTTGCTAATTATCTTAAGAATCCTCTCTGTCTTAAAGTTTTTGGAGCTTAATTGTAAGATGTCTCCAGTAGCCTTGGTT